>JAUBOD010000339.1:1248047-1260364 GCA_032353885.1 Nothura maculosa
CCAAATATATGTCAGCTTTAAGAACCTGCAATGGCTTCCTCAAAGGCTGAGCTGAAGGACCTTCTTGAGGACCAAGAAGGACTTTTACTTCTAAGTAAAGTATTAAAGAGCAGAGCCTTTTCTCTTCTGAACCTGTTCTCTATGACACAGTAATGCCTGCAATACCATAGGTTATATTTAAAAAAGTGGGAAGAGATTAAGGTTATACAGGAACTGGAGAAAGGTGAAGCAGTACTGGACAGATATATTCTGCTCTGGGTTTTGATTAATGCAAAGTATAAATCAATGTGAGATATGAATAACCAGCTATAACTTGTGCTATTTCAAAAAAAAAAAAAAAAGAGTGGAAGAACCTTTGAAATTTTTCTTTAATTTACTTCTACCCTTTAATCTATCTCTAAACTCTGCCTTGGGAGTATGCAATTGCATGTGGATAAGTAGGCACACATATTTTCTGTGTGTGTTTATTTTAATCTGCTACAATTAAGGAATTCTAAGCAAGTTTATATAGTGAGGAAATCTTTTCCTACCTATCCTGTAAATGCATAATACCTGGGTTTGCCATGGGGCCAGGTAGGGTGCATGATCCTGGGTCACAGGCTAGGATCTAGAAGGCAACTCCTTTTTTTAATCTAAAAACAATTTTGAGGGCTAATGTTCACATGGGTAAAAAACACATGGGGGGGAAATTATGATGATTGTAATTTTTTTTGCATTGCGACTTCTACGTGAAAAGTGTGTAAAATTCCAAGCATGCTCTCAAAATTTTTAACTTTTTAACATCTATGTATACAAATGCAAAAAAAAAAAAGGAAGAAAGTATTTGAAAGAATGGCAGTTTCACTCTGGCTGAAATCTAGATTATGATTTTAAGTAGCCTAGCATATACAGAGGTGAGAACAAACTTTCTCATGTTGGCAGTTCTGATGAGAAAAGTTAAAATTGCCAGCCAATTTTTTTGTGTTATAAATTAATTAACCCCCCAAATTGCTGTTGTTCTCTTAATCATGGTTCTGCTTATTAACTTTAGAGGCTTAGTACATATTGCAACAAAATTAAAGTCACATGCAGTGAATGTTTTCCTCCCCAAATGAAAAATCCATGTGCTTTCCAAGTCATTATTTTGAATTGTTCAGTATTGAATGATGCATCTTTATTTGCTACTGAAAATGTGTGTACATTCAATGGCATCTTCTTATCACAAAACATACAAAAATAATCTTCTATCAAACACTGGATAATTCTGTTCTAACACTAAAATTTGCCTCCTCTACTTTTTGCCTCCCACTGAAATCAAACTTATGCAAATAGTGCATCATTTAGTGAACATGGAGAACATACTTCTACCCCTTTATAGACATGGGGAGAAAATCATATGTCCTGCAGTTTTGTGTACACGGATGTATTGATTCATTATTGAAATAGTTACAGATTTTCAATATATATTGCTTCATCTTCGGATATTCCTGTATATATATAAATGCTTATATAATCATATGCATCAAGTCTAGCAAACAAAGTGTCATTCTGAGAAGAAATGGTGTTTAAAACTAACAGATAATGATTTATAAATGAGAAATGGATGCTTCATGATGACTGTACCATATCCATATGGTGGATGGTCAATTATTAAAAATCCAAAGAAAGGGCTAGACTTTATGAAAAGAGATACAATTATTTGAGGCTGTAGTTAACAGAGTATTTCAAATTTGGTGAGCCAAAATTCTGAAGAGATTGTAGAGTTAGACCAGTTAAAAATGCTCTTTTGGTTTGTCTCAAACTTCAAGAAAGGTTATCTGCGTTAAGGAAGGACATTATGTGAAAAATTTGAAGGAGTTGGAGCTCAAACTTCAAAAATTCCTGCATATAAGTAATTTTACACAGAATAGTCTCACTAAAGTCAATTAGAACACCGAAATACTATGTATTTTATGAAATTAGATCTTCAATTTGTTTATCTTGAAATTAGACACCAAAGCTTGCATTAAAACTGGAGATCCATTCAGATCTAGAGAAAGATTTTTTCACTGATACAGACAGCAGCGCTTCTACATTTCCACTAATTTGAGAGGCTATTGGAGAGGTCATTGAAAGGCTATTCTCTGTGAAGGGGTGAATTTCCTACACTAGATTTAATCACATTTAACATTGGAGAAGATGCGTGCTTATATTGGAAATGGTATTTTTAAAAAATGCCTTGTAGTTGTTTGGATGTGTAAACTGTCAATTAATCTCATAAATATGTGGGGGGAAAAAGCCCCTAGAGTCTTGGCTTGAGGGGAAGTGGGTGTTTAGCACTACCACCTCCCATGGGCTGTTCTTGAGTTCAAGGTCACAGATCCATTCAGTAGAGTCTCAGACACTATTTGTTGATTGTTAGGGCTGTTTTAATTAATTGTGTTCGTGTTTAATTTGTAAATGGCTGCATCAAGGTGTGATTAGTCACAGCTAGATGATCCTTGAAGATAAAATAAACATTCCCTTTGTTTAATTGGATAATTAAAATTAGGGCTAAGCAGTTCTTCTCAGGGAGTCGCGAGGTTGATTGAGTGGATCTTCAGACATATCATTATCCTCTTGCCTGTATGCATTCACTGTAGATATTACTACTAAACTAATGAACTGCCAGTTGTTATTTCGGGCTAAAATATCTCGTTATGCAGCTATATACATATGTGCATGGATGTAAATGTATATTTGCTTTTAAAGTTTCATTCTTTAGTAGGACTTCATGTCTTATTTCATCTAAATAACACTAGTCTGTTTTTCCTTTATTTTACCAGTAATAAAATTGTCAAGAAGACTGAATACTTCTCTTAAATTTATTATTTTGCAATTTCAATTGTTAAAATTACTAAAAGAAAAAAATACAGGTTTGCGTTGAACCAGCAATGATTTTTGGAAAAGGTCCATGAAATTGTAAGTTTTTAAAATTTTGTTTTTTGATTTTTTTTTAATACTGAAGCACTGAAATTTTAAAACAAGTTATGGTTTCAGTTCATGAATAAGAAAGTGCAAAATAAAACTTTCTAAGTTGTTATGTCTACAAAGTTGTTATGTTAGGACCCTTTCTTTTTCAATGTTTGAAGAAATTGTTTTTTTGAGAAAGTAAGACATCCTGTCTTTGAAAACATGAGTTCATTGAATGTTGCTTGTTCTTCTAATTTTAAGAAACTTGCAGGTGTGATCGATATTTTTAAAGGTAAAATAGCTGTATAAAAGCTCTCACTCAAGCTTCTATTGATCCACAGATTTCTTTAAAATATGAAAACACGTTGACTGATGGCAATGAATCCATCAGTATCCTAAATAGGTCAGGCACCTGGAGCATCCCAGCGTAACACAGTCTGTCATCTTGCTGCTGGGCCAGGGAATAAAGATGGATCCTGTAGTAACTGGCTTGGAAAGGAAATAAGTTGAAAGCAGATTTTTGGTGCTATAGTGTGGGGAAAAGATTAGGAAATATATGGGGCTGCAAGTAAAGTCCTCCTCACAACAGCAGTACCACAGCCAACGATGGGCTGAAATGGCAGCACTGCCTGAGAGGCAGAGAGACTGTGTCCCAGCTTGGCAAGATTGGGAGCACTTGGAGCTATGGATCAAAATCCTTTAAAAATGTTTTTAAAGGCAGGAGGCAGGTAATGCCCATGCCACAGCTTAGTGAACCCCTGAGGAGAAGGCTGCGCAGTGAGAGGCTGTTTGCTTGCGGACCAGCAGCAGTCTCCAAATGGACTGTGGCTCATGTGTTCGTTTTCAGGAGTCCCACTCCTTGCTGGCAAAAAGATGTGCAGTGTCTGGAAGTTCACACCTCCCTGGAGTTGGTACAACCCTGTACAGAGATGAAAACAGAGGGTTATGCATGAGCTGGGCTCTCTGGCCATCTATCCTGGGGTCCTGCCCACATCCATGGTGTCCACAAGGTCTCCGTTACCAGGGCCAACCATCTCCCTGCTAACTGGACAATGATATTCCTGGTTTCTCCAGATGTACTGCCCACCCAACAGCCCTCACTATGGCCAGATCTGCTCTCAGGCCCTGCTTTAGGCTCTGCACCGTTCTCAGCACCCGTTGAGGGGAAAGTGTAAGCTGTGAGTTGCTCTGGTCAGTGGGGATGATTCCACTTCTCCTTCCTCTTCTTGATAGCCTTTTAGAAAGAGGTGCAATGGGCATTTTGTGTATCTGCAATGAAGTCTGAATAGAAAGTGATTATAAGCAACATGATAGAAAAAAAAAGGTATAGAAACTGTTTGCCGGCACCTTTACGAGGTGGAACTTGGTGTGATGGGAAGAAATGTGGGCAGGCAAAGCCAACACATGCATTCAGGTCAAGTCTCTCCAGTGCTTTCAACTTTCTATTAGTAGAAATATTCTTATTTCCTCTCAATATCAGTTCCCTTCATAAACCAGTTTATGCAGTGTTCAAGATTAAAAATCGTTCAGCTCATGTCCTGCTATCAACAGGAACTGCAGGAAGCCGTAGCTGTGGCAGGCACCGGATAATGGCAGTGATGGTTGGTATGTTAGTTGACTTAGCTCTCAAAAACATTTTCTGACTGGCTGATCTGTGTCATGTCTAAATAGTTTTTTCTTGCCTACTTCATTTGTTTACATATGAACTAATCCCTTTCAGACCCAGCCTACCTGAGGTTCCAGTATCTGAGATAGGGTTTGAAAGTGGGATTTCCTGGCTCTTCCCTGTCCTCTGATAGCTATTAGGTGCTATCCATGCCCTGTGGGTGTCTGGCTGCAATGAGCCCATGACCATCTTGCACCGTGGATGCAAGGTTCTGAAAGTGCAGAGGAAAACTTCTCCATGGAAATCTGGGCAAGAATTTTATTGGCAGTTAAGTACGAAAATTCATTAAAGGTCACTGTTCAAAATGATTGCATCCGAATTAGATATGTATTTCCTTTGCTTAATAATATTAAAAAACCACAAACAATTCATAACAACGTTCAAATAAAATCTTCAATTAGTGTAAGTGATGAAAACATAAAACAAAAGAGTGGAAAAAAGATACAGGTATATACCCAATATTCCAGCTATAACTTTCTTCACAAAATTTGTAAGATTCGGGAAATCACCCCACTGGAAAGCATTTCTTAAGTAGTATAAACCCAACCATCTGCTATTAGAAGTTTTTGTGCAGTCTCTTGATGGATGCAGCATGTTGCATGATTACACTGAGCTTGTAGCGTATAGTAAGAGAGAAAGGAATAAAAACTCCTGCAGATATTTACACAACCAGTCGTATCCTGATGTGCAGCGCTACTCTGTACTGGAAATGTTCAATCTTTTTTGTTTCTATTGATATGCAATCTAAAATTTCTTTTTTTCATTAACTGAGGTAATTAATAGCATTATAACCTAACATAATAAATAACATAATTATTTTAGTACAGTAAAATGTTCCTGCCCTAAAGCTGTGTCAGTGACAGGCTATGTGTACGATTAAAAACGCGTGCACTGCGTATGCATGTGTGTCGTACCAGTACCAGTGTGAAGGAGCGGGAGCTCCAGATGGCTGCCAGCAAGCAGGATCAGCCCCACTGACAGCACCATCTGTCTGCAGGATCGGAATAAGGACCTGCTTTGGACTCTTCATTTTTATTTATCCGTGGACTGCAGGGCAATGCAGTTTGTTCTGAAGACATCCTCGTGCTGTCCTGGTGCGATGCGTCCACTGCTTGCTGTCTATATCAACTAGCTGGGCCCACTAGCTCCTAACACCTCTTAAATCTTTAATTTTCTGTATGTTTCCATACATACATATGAGGCATAATCAGGCCCGTTTAGGAACAAGCTGGCATCAGAGCAGTGCTGCCCGTTTCCCGGCAGGCAGGAATGCTGCCACACGGCCGGCGCCTCCCGCCAGGTTCCTGGCAGCGCCGCGGTCCCACGCAGGGCGCGCGGTGCCCGCAGGCCGCGCAGGAAGCGCCGCCTGTTGCAATGGCTCTTCCGAGTTCCCACAAGCGGCCCGGCCGCCACTCGGCGCCACCGATAAAGGCCGGGGCAGCAGCTGGGCCTCGCACGTGTCCTCCGGCCGCTCTGCCCTGCTACGGGGAGAGGTGGCAGGGCCCGGGGCAGGTAGGTGCTGCCTCACGGCACAATGGAAGCGCGGGAGCTGCCCACAGCCGTTACTGACGCTGCTGGAGGCTTCTCTCAGCTCATGCGGTGCTTCTCTCTTTTGCTTTTTGACGAAAAAAATCCCATATGAAACGAGCTGAGGGACTAAGTGAACTTCCAGCCCACCCTGCTAGGTTACCCTTGCTCTCTCTGTTGATCTCTGCTACTGCTACTACGCCCTGCCAGAAACACAAGGAAGGGGAGTGCGGAGTGGGTCAGGCTAGTGAAACCGGAGCGTGTTACTCTAATGTCGCCTATGTGCTTCTCGCAGCCATCATTCGTTTCTGTGCCAGTGATTTTAAAATTCGACCCTCTTCATATACAAATGGGACAGAAATGTATTATTTATTTAATGCACAGAGGAAGTTTTGAAGTTAAGCTGTCGTATTCTTTAACTAGCTTTGCTGAGAGGAACTGTTTGCCTTTGGTTGGGCAGGGAGGGATTTTCAAGGCACTTCATATGTGGCCAGGGCCTCCTGGTGTGAGCACCAAATCTTCCACGCAGCTGGCGGGAGAAGATAAATGCTTTCCAGATAGGGAAATCTCTCTGAACGCTGCTAGCAGCTCAGACACAGCTGCCTGCTACCAGGAGGACCTCTCAGTTTTACAACAAACTTAATGTAACTCCTTCAGATGAAATGGTTTGGCTGAGGCAGCACTGGCGACACGACTCCTTTTGATCTGTGCTTACCTGCTTGTTGAATGTGATTTGTAAGAAAAATGTTGAATGTGATTTGTAAGAAAAAATTTGAATGTTTATGTGTTTTGTTGTGAGTCCTGGGCTACTGTTGAAAATTGTTTTAGTTCATTTTGCTGCAGAGTCACATCTGAAGTCTTTTCTTCCTCCTTGCTGCTTGTGGTTCTGTGTTATTGTTCATCATAGAAAAGCCTAAATTGGTTAACAAAGGGCTTTTTTTTTTTTTGGACTTCAGGCTACTCTTAGAGATCATGGGTATGTCTAGAGATCATGGATATTTTCCAAGGGAGCTTAAACTGACTGCAATTCAGGCTTTTGGTAGCCTTTCTTAAAAGTAGTAAATATCTCTCTAAAGGCAGATTAGGAACAGTTATATCAAAGTTAACTTGATATAACTGATTTTTTAATTTTGATTCTTGAAACAAATGGAGGGAAAAAAAGTAGTTGGTCTCAGTGGAGACCAGCAGAGATGACAGAACCGTTAGTGCTGGTAGAGCAGCAAGGAGCTTATTTACATGAATGGCTGTTGCACACACAGCTGGGTGGGTGAGAATGACAGAGCGCTTGGTCCTTGATGTGGAGTGCTCCTCGTGGCCGTCCAAAGGCATACCCAGAAAACCGTATCTTGATCAAGAGTGTTCTGTTCTCTGTGGTTTATAAATGCTACGTTTTATTTTTACTCTTCCAGAAACATCATTTGACTCACCGAAGAATTAAAACTGACAGCACCACAGCGCTGTGTGGGAGCAAAGGGGATTTTAGACTGAAGTGACACACTCAAGCCTTGAGAAGTAAAGACGTTTGGATGGCTCCTTACAAAATGGAAGTGATCTAGAGAGTCCTCTGAGAGCACTGCATCTCTGCACCCAGCTCCTACCGTGTTGGAAGAGTGCCCTTGGACCAGGACACTGATAAAATGCTCGACTCAATCAAGTGTGTACTGGTGGGAGACTCCGCAGTGGGGAAAACATCGCTTCTGGTGCGTTTCACCTCTGAGACCTTTCCAGACGCCTACAGACCAACCGTGTATGAGAACACGGGAGTGGATGTCTTCATGGACGGTGTACAAATTAGTCTGGGTCTTTGGGACACATCTGGCAGCGATGCCTTCAAGGGCATTCGTCCCCTCTCGTACCAACAGGCAGACGTGGTGCTAATGTGCTACTCGGTGGCCAACCACAACTCCTTTCTAAACCTGCGCAATAAATGGATTGGCGAGATCCGCAACCACTTGCCCCGCATCCCTGTGTTGGTGGTGGCTACTCAGACTGACCAGCGAGACATGGGGCCCTACAGCTCCTCCTGCATCAGCCCAATGGACGGGAAGCGGCTGGCACAGGACGTGCGGGCCAAGGGCTACCTGGAGTGCTCAGCGCTCAGCAACAGGGGAGTGCAGCAGGTGTTCGAGTACGCCGTGCGCACCGTGGTCAACCAGGCCAAGAGACAGAGCAGGCGCAAGCTCTTCTCCCTCAACGAGTGCAAGATCTTTTAAGCCCTGTCAGCTGCGGTGTTGCCCACGTTCACTCTTTCTTTGCACAAAGATATATCAGCGGAGACGGTGAAAGGCAAACCAAAGGAGGACTCCCAGCAGGATCATGTAGTGCACATGCCTCTAATGACGCAGATGGACGCTTCATGGGGACTGCTCTTCTTTTTGCTTTTTACACTTTCCATAGGTACTAACTTTAAAAAGGAAAGGTAGAGGTAAATGTCCTTTACAAACCTGTGTTTGGTCTTTGGTGGTCTGACTGGTGAGGATCTAGTCTGGTAATAGCTGCACTGATGCTGTTGCTGTTATTGATGTTCCTCAGGTGTTGGTGTGTCTGCATTTATTTAATGATGGAAACATCTGCCTGGATCTAACCCTCTTCTGACAGATCTGTCCATGTGGAATTTTCGTACTCTAAGAACTTTATACATAAAGCCTGACCATTGTATATTCTATTTAAAAGACTTTTCTATATGTTGCTGTAAAATCCTGACAGAATTTATTTTCATATATTGGAAGATTTTTTCCTGTAGCTAACCACAAAAGCAAACTGGCCTGTCCATAAAATAATGGTCTGCCCCCTAGCAGTTCTTACACGTCCAAGCTACTACACAACAGTAATAAGCCAGTGCACCCAGATCTGGAGTGATAAAAAACTAGCGACATTTCATAGTTGTTCCGTGCATTTCTGAGATCTCTTTTGCTATCTTTGTCTCATTCGTGGTACACTGGAGCCTGTCTCAACAACATCTTTGAAATAGGATGAACTGGGAGGAAACTAACCTGTTATCTTCCTAAAATTGACTTGGTTGTAAACCTAGAAGAGTTGGCTTGTAGGGGCCTGCTTTAGATACATGGGTGATGTGACAGGAAGAAATCTGTACTCTCACCTCTGTTGCCTCTGAGGTATTTCTGGTGCCAAAGGATTTCAGTCTCTAGGGAAGAGAGGCATTTTTTTTTCAGAACTAAAATTCTCACATATTTTATTGTGCTTTTTCTTTTGCCCTCCAAAAACCAGTTGTCTTATTGAAAGTAGTCACTAAATATAATTAAAAAAAAAAAAAACAAAGTGCATGGCAATGTTCTGTGCAAATATTTTGAATGGCTGAGCAACTTTTTGGGGAGTTTTCATACTGACCATAATTAGAAAAGCAAAGAGTGAAACAGGCTATGCAGCCTGGGGAGTCTGGCAAATACAAGAGTTGAATCCCAAGGTATTTGGGAGATACTGTCCTGAAGAGAAAGGCAGAGGTGGGAACTCCACACGGGCTTGAGAGCTGTGCTGCAAGATGGATGTGGGTTGAGCCCACGACACGTATCCTACATTCAACGCACACACGTGATTTGCAGTGTCCCCTTCTCTTCAGGTTATCTGCACAAAATTCTCTCCTCTGAAGCCACTCTTAGATCTCGCAAATCTGCCCCATCCCAAGGTTTCTGCTGCCCAGGGTGGAAATCTCTTTGAGGGGATTTTAGCGCTGCAAGATTTTGGTCTTTTTCCCTGCTCTTCGGCTAGCTCAGCACTGGCTTTCAAGGGGTTAGAGCACAGGGCCTGGAGGGGCAGCAGACAGGACAGTAGGATGAGCCTCCTGCCTCAGGGATCACAAGAGAAAAACCCCAGTTTAACTGAGCTCAACTCATGTATTTCCACAAGAATGGATGCATGGGCTTACCTGATTTGAATCCAAAGGTGGGAACTTAAAGAGTCAGTTTACTTAGCAAATAAGCTGTAGTGCATCTTTCAGTTTATTCCCTGAAAAGGTGGTCAGGAGCTCTCCTCACTGGTCTATCTTTGAGCTTCTCCATGAAGAAAAGTGCAAATCAAGTCCTTCTCCAATGAATCCCAGAAATGATCTCACCTGTGAGGTAGTGTTTGCATTTTGGCCGTCTTGAGGAGCAGCTGTGCACAAAACACCCATCAACCTCATCTGAAGGGAGACTTCTTTCATAAAATGCACATTGGTCTCATGAGAGGCTTTTTTACCAGCTTTATATCCTTGTAGGCTTCTGCACCCTCGAACACAAGGTGAGGGCTCCCCTCACCACCCAGCCTTCCTGTGGTATTCTCCTTCCTGCCACTCTCTCTCATTCTAAAACTTCAGACACAGAGTGCAAAACCTTTGCCCCCTGAAACACTAACATGGATTATGTTTGCAAAAGAACCTGAACAGCGTGGCACTTGGGTGTAGCTGCATAAGCGCCCAGGTATTTGCAGTCCTCCCCTAAAAACCTTTTGTCTTTTGGAACACACACATTTCTACACCTCAGCGCTTGTAATGCCTCCTCACTGACGGTTGTCTTTTTTGTAACCCTAATTTAAAAGTTGCTATTGTTACTGTTTGAACATTAAAGAATAAATGCAAAATATCACACGGTTAGTCTTCAAATTTTTTACCTTTTTTGAAATTTGTCATGGTCCCCACCTCAGTAACTGATTTAATACTTATTTTTTTCTACTTTTATTTGAGATTTTTTTGCCACCATGTTCCATTAAATGGTCATTTTTTTCCTTCTGTGAGTTAAGCTTTGTTTACAACAGTTCACATATATATATACACACACATACACAAATACACATACCTATCTCATATATATCTTCATGTACATATATGTGATTTGAAGAGTTAGTAAGTGCTCGGCCAGCATGCTCTGTGGTGATACAAGTCTTGGCACGGTGCATTCAGTGCCCAGAAGGCTGCAGGGTGGCTGCAGCCAGTCATACCAGAGTCAGATGAATACGTGTTTCAGAATGACAGCCCAAGGAAATTCCCATTTCATCCACATTTACTTCACCAGGCTTGTTACAGTGTGCTCCAAGTGCAAAATGAAGAAATGCAGCTTTGTTTGCAGCGAAGCAAAGCAGATGGGGTGCTCAGAGCCGTGTGAGTTAACAACCTTGGATGAATGGGTATTTTGGGATGTCCTAATGTGCTCTAGATTGGGAGTCCTGCTGTGAGGTCACTGAGTAAGATCAGGCTGAGTTTTAATGTCAAATCAAATGCGAGGAGTGAAGGGAGTCTGGGTTTGGTGCTGGTCCCAGCGGAGCGGCTGTGAGGGGAAATGAGTGGCAGGCAGAGACCGACCCCTTGGGCCTCCCGTCACCAGCTCCGGTTGTTTTGCTCATGTTACTTGGGCAACGGGGTCCGTGGGTGCAGCTCTCTGATAAGAATCTGCCTCTAATATTCAAAAGAGATTCAAATGACACCTGGGCAAAAGTCGTTTCAAATTATTTTCCTCCGAAAAAAAGCCAGCAGGTTCAGGGAGAATAACATTCTGTGCAGCCTCATGACGGCTGCGCTGATACTTTTTCAGCTCAAAATCTTGCCGAAATGTTCTGTTTCAGCCTTTCCCGACCAAACCTTTTCTTTTTTTTTGGCTCACTGTTAAAATGGCTTAACATGGTTTTAAAAAGAGGAAAAAAAAGAAAAAGAAAAAAAAAGAAAATATTTGAAACTTAAAGACAGAAACACTACTATGGTTTTTGTCATCATTTGGCTTTTCCTTCTGATAGAACAAAATAATTTTGAGTTACTCATTTTTAAATTATTTGTGCTCCCATTTTATATAAAAAGGTTGGATGACAATGCAGTTCTAATTAAGATCATTAAGAACTCCTTCAGCAGCATTTTTTTCTTCCGTAATTTGCAAAATGTGATGAGAACACATTTTGCTATCTGAAATACAGATTTCACAGCTTTTTCATACTTACTTGATCCACCGCACACCACACAAACCTTTTCTAAGAATAAACAATAAAAATAAGTTTCCGATCTTTTTTTCCCCCCTCAGAATTTTCATGGGGGAAATTGTTCAAGCCCGTTAGATATAATTAACGATGTTTTGTCTGTCTGATAGCTGTAATTAGCAGTTTGCAAATATTTGTGGGATTCTGGTTTTAACTGCTGGTGCCTGCCTTGCTCCGCTTGGCAAATGTCACGGCTGCTTCTCTTTCTGCGGTTGCCTTCTCAGCTTCGCGATGCGGGAGGCAGGAACCGGCAGTGCAG
>JAUBOD010000339.1:1284839-1324684 GCA_032353885.1 Nothura maculosa
TTGTGCCCTTTGCCTGTGCTCTACATGCAACTTCATAGAGTGCAGTTGTTACAAATGGTTTATATCTGCCCTCAAGCCTCATGCTGAGTCTTGTGTATCAAGCAGACCAGAGAGCCCAGTCCAGTTTTGTTCCTTCTACTTATCTTGTTTCTTCTTTAAAAGAATATCTCCTCTGCTTTGTCTTGGGCCAAATGTGAAGCAAATAATCAGTGATGCAATTAAGCAAAGTGCATTTAAATGTGATTCCATTAAAAAAAATAATAAAAAAGAAGCCTTGCCTGCCTGGGTTTTCAGTAGGGTGGGTAACAGGGACATCTGCTGGTTGGTGCTCTTAGCAGTAACTTTGAGTTGTCCTGGGAACAGGCTCTAGTTTTGGAAGAGGTTCATGACTTGATTCTAACTTCCAAGCGCCCGAGACCCTTTCTAAAATCTCTGGGAGTGCCGTCATGCTGCTGCTTCCTAAATTTGTAGCAGAACGTTGTATTGTAAAAAGAGGGCTGCTTCACTATAAATTTAAGCCTCCTTGAAGTGTTAAATGGGATGTTTGATCAGGGAGTAATACTGCCATAGACAGAGCCACAATTTAAAGCTGTATTCTGAGGAAGCCTGTAGATGAATCTCTCTGATCATTAAATAATGGTGTTAAAAGTCACTCTTCTCTCAAAGTATCTACATTAGGCATTCTGATTAAAACTGCAAATCATTTTTACTGTGAAAAAAGTTAAAAGACAACTAGGCTGGTATATTAAGATTATTAATAATCTTTAATAGTAGTAGGGTTTTGGGATATATTTTAGTTTCCTGTTTTTACAGAAGTTGCACACAAGTTGCAGTCTTGTATATGTGTGTACCTCTTTGCCTGCCTGTCACATAGATACAACTAGATAAGTGCATTTGAAAGTGACTGTGAGGTTATGCAATATGCATTTGAGTTCATAACGATCAATTTACGGAAAACAGTGAATGCCAGGGAGACGTGCCTCTTGTTTCTGCATGTTGAGAACACCCAGTTTCCTTCTAAAGATCACATTATATAAAAGTATTTTACAGCTCTACAGTCGTCTTATGTAAACTGCTGTATGCCAGTGTGTAGTTATGCTGGTTTAGCTGGTCACAAGCCAGCCTCAAGCTTGTGGCAAAGCAGGCTTGATCTTGCACCATGGGTGTTTAGAGCAGCACTAGCCCTGGTGTTACCCTTAGCACTGGTAGCTACGTGCAGATATAATGGCAACACACTATAGGCTAAAGGTGTCACCTGAGACCCCACTGATCAGACCATATCCAATAACTCTGTCTCCTTTGCCTCTCATTTCTCTCACGTGCTGCCTATGGGCTGCTTTGACCTTTTTGACTTCTAAGCCACTTTCTGTTTTTTTCTCCTCTTTTGAGAATTCAGCAAATGAAGTGACAGAGATGGATTTCATTACAGATGCCTAGACTGCAATTATTTATTGCTTAGCTATTAAATCTGGCTACAAATGTCACTGATTTATGGACCCCCATCAAGCACAAACTTCAGGCAGTGAGTACCAGGGATGCTGCCTTATATATATGGAGGGATCAATTCTAGCCTAGAGAATAAGCAAAGCACTAGTTTTTAATCTTTGTGTGGTTTGGAAGTGTTTGGTATAATTCTTTTTGTTGATGATTCATTCTACTTTTCCACCTTTGTACTTAACATTTTTTTCAGTGGCTGCTATATTCTGCTACCTGGAGAGCAAGGATCATGGATCACAGGATGTGATAAGGGATGGATTTCATTTGACCATACAGAAAAGAAGTTGCCACCTTTTCTCTGTGAGAAACCTGTAGGAAATGCCTGCAACGCTAGGAAACTAACTTGGCAATACGAGGAATGGACAGAGCTGAAGGTGAGCATTTCTGGAAGGCATTTAAGGTAGGAGGGTCTCAGTTATGTTGAACTTGTGCTCCTTGTCACTTCTCTTGCTAAACATAAGAGCTGTCAAGTTCTGTAATCTGTTGTAGTTAGCAAAACCTAGCAAAAGTTCTCTAGGCAAGCTGCTGTGTACCAGAAAAGGGCCCTTTCTGTAGGGTCCAGTTCTGCTTCTTCCCATGCTGAGTTGTCCAAACCACTGGAAGCTCTTGTTTGTTTGGCTTTGGTGGCACTTCCTGCTGTTGCAAGTGTCCCCTGTGTTGTCCAAAGGAGAAATGTTGCTGTTTCTGTAGCTTCATCCCTTCTACATTGCATCAATTTGGTTGAAAACACATTGTTTTGGCAGCATAGTGGTAGGCAGGGAGGGGATTTTTCCTGGCAAAGTGTTGGCTCTGTGATGTGCAGGACAACTTTGCCAATTAAACTATTGAGATCCTGTTTTAGTGTGGGGCACCACAGGCTTCAGCTGACTGGCTCTGAGTGAGCTGCTGCTGGGCACAAGGGCAGCAAACCTTGGCCCTCGCCCCAAAGAAGTGAGAAAGGGTTTACCCAACTTGCCCATGAATGCTGTGTTTGCAGTAGGAAAAGCAGCAGAGTGCTGCTCACCTGCTGATGTCCCTTCCATTTATCCTGCTTGGCATCAGTGTCAGCTCCGGCAGCTCTCAGGTTACCTGCAGAGGAGGGTTCAGCGGAGCCCGTGGACGTGGCAGGGATGAAGGCTGGAGCAGGATCGTGGCACTGCTGAAGGAGCACAGAGCTGCTTCTGGAGGCTCCTCTGTGCCTCAGATAACACTGTGCTGCCGTGCAAGCTCTTTCTTGTCTTTTTGGATGCTGATAAGTGTCTTTGTGGCCCTTGAGTGGACCGGATTCTGCTTACAGACCAGAAATGAAGAGGAATAGTCCGTTCTCCTCCTGTGTGTGCCTCCTGTGGCTGTTGACAGCAGTGGTGCTTCAAGGTGAGAACACTTCTTAGGAGCTAAATGTTACATAGAGTTTTGCTTAGAGATAAGAGCTGGTATCCAACATGTCTGTCCTACCAAGCTGTGCTGCAGAACTTCATCTGCTTTTACTTTCTTCTCTGATATATAGACAAAAACGAATGATCCTGTGCAGTCAGTTCTAACTGCTCTTTGGGAAGCTTTGCTATTGGGAAGCTTTGTGTGTGAATCCATCTACAGGTGATGCAGGCATTCTAGAGAACCTGGGTGCACAGGGTGCAACAGCCAGATACTTACTTTTAAGGATATGTTTTGTTGGATTGTCCATAAGGCAATGGAAGGTGTTACTCCAAGGATGTGTGTGTGCTCATGCTCTTTCTAGGGACTGTTAAAAAAGGAACTCTGAAAGCATGAATATGAGTGCTGCATTTCAGCTCCTATAACAAGTCATTAGCTAGGGAGCAGCTTTGGCTTCAGATTTTGCTTCTAATTCTAGCTTGGCAGGCATGTGATTGTCAATCCTTCTGTACTCAGGAAAGAAAGCAATAAAACGGATAGTAATTTTCAAAAAAAAAAAAAAAGAAAAAAAGAAAAACCCTCTCTTGCTGCTGCTTATTTGGGGAAGATAAATAGTAAGTAAGTGTGAACAACTGAAGTTGTCAGCCATGCATTTACTACAGAAGAATGATGTGCTTGTATGAATAGTTTCAGGGTTAGTCTGTTGCCTACATTGAATGATATTCTAGAGTACTTGGATGATAAAATATGGTTATAATATAATGTATAGTTTGTTGTTACAGTAAAAGCTAATTGAACTTTTGATGTTTTCTGATATTAGTACTTAATCTGATGTACGGAACAAATCTGTTATCTAGCTGTAGAATCAGCTAAAGGAAGATATGCTCACTTGCTGTTTAATGAGCTGTTTGCAGACTACTCCAATGCTCTAAGGCCAGTGGAAGACACAGATAAAGTATTGAATGTCACCCTTCAGATCACATTGTCCCAGATTAAGGACATGGTGAGTAAAAACTAGTCCCTTTTCTAGAAAGGTGCAGAAATTGGTGTAATAACTCTCAACTGCAGAAAATACGTGTGTATGAGCATGTTTGTTGTTTGGAGTAGGAAAAGGGAGCTGTGTGTTATTACGACAACTTCAGTAGTGCTTTATTTTTGAGTAAAGCAGGCTTAATACTTAACCATTTGCAGTGCTAGGCTTCTGTTGCATGGCTACAGGCTGATAGCTCCTCAATTGTTAAACTGTTTGTAATAGCAGTTAATATTGATATTGCATCCTTCAATAAGAAAAGTTTTTTAAGAAATTTGGTTTTGACAACTTCGCTTTTAAGACCAAAGAGAAGGTGTCTGGAAGAAAGGAAAATTGCTTCTGTGACTTCTGAATTGAAATTTAAAGGTCTTTACCAGCTTTCAGAGAATCTGTTGAAATGACTCTGTTAACTATTTTTTTCTTAAGTTGACGAAATAAAATTCTTAAGATAGAGGAAGCCTTAAGCTATTTTATGGCTATAAAACAAGTGCTGTGTGTATCCAAGGTGTGCTTTTGTCACCTTCAACAAGAGATTTCTGCATGTTCATGCAGGATGAAAGAAACCAAATTTTGACAGCCTACTTATGGATTAGGCAAAGCTGGTACGACGCCTACCTCACGTGGGACAAGGATAAATACGATGGGTTGGATTCCATCAGGATCCCAAGCAATTTGGTCTGGAGACCAGATATTGTCTTATATAACAAGTGAGTGAGTGTAGCTGAAAAGAATCAGCTTTGTCAGTTTGTGACTAAAAGTAGAGGTGAAAGTAACAGAGCCTGAACTTTAGTCAGTTCACTTTGCATTAATAAGGTGAATGCTTGTTGTCTTAAGATTCGTTGTTGGTTATCTAAATATTTAGCATTCTAGCCAAAGACAGGACTATTTGACTGTTGTTCACATTACACAGCAAAGCTGCTTGGTTCCCAGTGCAGCAGAGAAATTCAGAACATCCCTCTCCAGTGGAAATGCTTTCTGAGGCTCCTGAGGAACTCTGGAACTGGGTTCATGAATTGGTACACACTGCCCTCCCAGAGCAGCAGTGAACCATAGATGAGGATAATCTTTGAATGGAATTTGTATCCCAACTATATCCCATTTGAGGTCAAGTTTGAAGAAGCGTGGCCTAGAAATACAGTGTAGTTGAGCAGCATGGTTTAGTACATCATAGCAATAATCCATTTGTCCAAAAATAAAATGGGCATTGCTATCATAAGTAATAGTGAGTTCCTGGTGACACAGGATAAATGATACAATTTCAGAAGTATGCTTTTAATGGCTTGAAGGGAGAGTCTGCCTCTGGGTAACAGTGGAAGGACTGCCACAGTAAATTATCACATACAATTTGTTACTTTTTTGTCTCTTTTAGGGCTGATGATGACTCCTCAGAACCAGTGAATACTAATGTTGTGTTGAGATATGATGGAAAAATCACTTGGGATGCACCAGCTATCACAAAGAGCTCGTGTGCGGTGGATGTGTCTTACTTTCCTTTTGACAGCCAGCAGTGCAACCTTACATTTGGGTCCTGGACCTATAATGGTAATCAGGTAGACATCATCAATTCTCTTGATAGTGGTGACCTCTCTGACTTCATAGAAGATGTGGAGTGGGAGATTCATGGTATGCCAGCGGTTAAGAATGTCATAACCTATGGGTGCTGCTCTGAGCCTTATCCAGATGTGACGTTCACGTTGATTCTGAAGAGGAAGTCGTCTTTCTATATATTTAATCTGTTGCTGCCTTGCGTTTTGATCTCTTTCCTGGCCCCACTGGGATTCTATCTCCCTGCAGATTCTGGGGAAAAAGTGTCTCTGGGTGTCACGGTTCTCCTTGCTCTGACCGTGTTCCAGCTGATGGTTGCAGAGATCATGCCACCCGCTGAAAATGTGCCTTTGATAGGTGAGCCTTACACTTGTTAAAAATGTGACTAATTAATTAATTGCAAGGCTATATGCCAGGGAGATCATGTCACTGCATTTTTTGAGGAGGTAAATATATTGCATTTCTAAAGCCTAGTAAAACACTTAAAATGTGTGTGGAACTTGTGCAGGTTATAGGTATGCAAGAGTCTATTCTCTTCTAGTTTAGATTATGTATTTGTTAGCTGTATCATATTAATATATTCCATATAGTTAATATATTTAAGCAATTTTATCCCTTACTGTTAACAAAAAAAAAAGCACCCGGAATCCAAAGAGCAAGTGAGAGAACTATAAAACACAGGGGTTGGACTGTTTCAAGATGTGTTCGTGCATTAAACTTCTATTTGGATACTTTTGTTAATAATATAATGTTGCTTTATGTTCCAGGCAAGTATTACATAGCAACTATGACAATGATCACAGCTTCCACTGCACTGACCATCATCATAATGAATATCCACCACTGTGGCTCGGAAGCAAAGCCTGTCCCACGATGGGTCAGGGTGGTCATTTTGGACTACATGTCAAAAATCTTTTTTGTTTATGATGTGGGTGAAAATTGCACGAGTCCACAAAGGAAGAAAGAACAAGAATGTAAGTTAGAAAGGGATGACAGAGGCCAGAGGAGGCACAAAGAAGAAAGGAGTCACCTTTCTAGTAGAAATGATGACTGTGATCTCAAGGAGAAGCTGAACAGAAATTCAAATAAAAGGTGTGAAATTCATGGTGAAAATGCTGGGGTGCCTGTTAGCTGCTGCTCTTGTTATAAAACACTGTTAAAAAATGTCGAGTATATTGCTAATTGTGTTCGAGACCATAAAGCAAACAAGGCCAAAGTAGTTGAGTGGAAAAAGGTAGCCAAAGTGATGGATAGGTTCTTCATGTGGATTTTCTTTATCATGGTGTTTTTTATGAGTGTGCTGATAATTGGGAAAGCAGCGTGACTGAACATCTGCACACACCTTTTTTGTAAGAATGAATCCACTTGGCGAGCTTGTTTTTATGGAGTTCTGTGATGGGTGCTCACCCCGTGTCTGCTGTTACACTCTTTAATACTTAACGTTCTTCCAAACAGCTCCTAGTTTGAGGTTGCTGGGTGCCTTGTCTAGCACCAAGTGCGCTCCTCCAGGACCAGTAAAAGCCACCGTAACCCCCGTGCTCCTTGCAACCTGCCTTCAGCACCTGTGTGCACCAATATGCCTGCTTTGCTGACAACAGCACCAGCACTTCTGCGTGTTAATTGCTCTTAACCTTCTCAGCAAATGGAGCTCTGGAAGATATGTAGTAAAATGAGAAGCAAATACCCTGGGTGTACCCTGGGCAGGTGAATTGCCTTTACAAAGCACCTTGAACTTTGAAACCGTGATACTCTAGATGCAGTGGGAGAGGCAGAATGGCACTGTAATGGATCCCAGTCAAAAGTTCAGGTGATAAAGCTTGTTTTTATAATTGTTACAGTTAATAGGGAACACATGTGGGAAGCTGTAATTTAAGGTAGTGAGGAGTCAAAATGGCAAAGTGATGCCATTGTTCTGCCCAAATTTATTGGAACGGATTTGTGATTACTATTCTGTAAATGATGCATTGAATACTTAATGGCTTTTGTATGGACTAAGGAAAGCTGTAAGCCTATCTGGAGCCTCATAAATAACACAAGGCTTTAATGCCCAGAGTCCAATGTAAAGATAAACTGGGTGGCTAGCCAAGAATTAACTTGGTAGGTGGAAAAAGTCTCAAGTGTATTCCCTATATATTGTCAGTTCCTAGGCAACTTTAACGAATAGTTCTAGAAAACACACATGCTGTTTATTTTCACTTTGCAGAAAAATAGTCTTACCCATTTGTCATGGAGTTCAGGGCTTAGTGCTTATATTGCCCATTTGAGGAAACTGTTTTTGTTTGTTGTGATTGGGGAAAAAACAACAATCCCAAAAAGCATGAGATATGAAGCATTTATAGATAAGGCTAAGGTATTCAGAGCATGAGTCTTCAGAATAGAAAACAGGTGAGTGATGAGAGTGTTTGTCTGGTGCCTATGTTTGTAGTATAGAGAGTAGAGAAATATTGTCCACTGTTCCTTCAAGTATAGGATCAGATGCTTCAAATCCAGGGAATGACTATAGGGGAAGACTGATTGTACAGTGTATGAGAAAGCAGTTCCTTGCAGCAGGATTTGTGATGGTAAAAGGCTGCATAGATTTAAAGAGTCAGGAAAAAATGGAAGAAAAGAAATTTATTGAGGATACTACTAAATCCAGTCCCAAACTGAAGAAAGCTGTGAGGATGTTTTAAGGAATTGTAACTGCATGCCTGATCTTCTACAAGGATTCCCTGGAGACGGATTTCAGATTTATCAAGACATTTGGTTTGGCTCCAAATGGTGGTTCTTAAAAGTTGCTCTTCTACTTCTTCTGTTTGAAGTAAACTAAAACATGTTTATAGCTGCGGACCTCCAATATGTGAGGATGAATATTGTAACCATGGGCGGATCATGGGGCTCTGTCGTGCTGGTGCCCTTGAGAAGCTTCTGCCTGCATGCTTGAAGATTTTGAAATCCTATTCTGTGCTTTCCTAGTCTGTCAAGATTGACAGCACTAAGGGATTCTCCTCCTTTTTAAGAACATGGCGAATTTGAAAATTATTTACAGCTACTTTTTTGTAGCTACAGACTACATTGGCTTTTCTGTATTATAGTTTGGGTGACTCTAAATCCAAGTGTGTTAGCAGTCCAAACTCTGCATGACGTCTCTAGTGCTGAGTGCAGACAGGAAGCTTTAATTTCAACTGTCTTGGTGTTGTCTTCCCTTTGCATGTCTCATGCATAGATCCAGTATCCCATGAGATCCCCTGAGAATTCAGGACTGATGAGTGACTAACTACAATAACAAAAATAAATGTTAATTTGGTTTTCTGAGAAACAAGTCTGTATAGACTGAGTGTGAAGGGAACAGAGTGACTTTATGCAGGAGGACAAGGATGCTGTAAATGCAGTGAGGTCTCTTTTCTGCAGAGGCTATTGCTGAGGAACGGGCAGAGAGCTTGTTCCTGTGTTCCTGGCATTGGCAGAGATCCCCTCTGCCCTCATGCTGAATTGCAGGCGAGGGGCTGTGGGGCTTTCCCCACGCTCCCTCCTTGGCTCACACCGAGGCTGTGGCCAAGGCGGTCACGGTGGTGGCTCTTTGGAGCCATCCTGAAGTGGGCAGGTGGGTCAGGCAGCCCCAGCGCTGGCCTCCTTTGCAGCTCCCCTCCTTCCTGCGAGGCCCCTGGGTGCTGCGCTGCCACGTGTGCCGTGGTTCTAGCCGTTGTTTTGGACAGCCTAGGGGTATGTTCCCTACAGGACTCATCCAAGTGTGACTCTTCTGGGGGAATGTAACAGCGTGGAGAATGCAGTTTATACTTGATTCCAGATGCAATGAGTGTTTTGGCTAAAATTGCTCCACTTTTACTGTTTTCTTTTTAACCCCTGAGCTGTCATCCATCAAAGTAGAAGTTAGTCTAGTGAATAACTAGAAGAAAAAAAATTAAAATGGGAGTAGCAACTTTTAAAATAGAGGAGAATTCTATTGTGGATTAAATTTTTTAAAATAGAGGATTCTATTCTTCTAGTGTGGATTTGCACATTCAAATGTGGTTCAGAACAGCTTTCTACACAAGCCATCTAGAATTAAGAGCTTTTCTGCAGAGCCCATTATGGTGTTTGCCTTCTCGCCTATCCTCAGCACTCTTTACCATGGTCTGTGCTGAGTGGCATCCACACTTGCAGTAAGTTGTCTTATACATTTCATACATACAGTTTTCCTATACATAACATCTCCTATACCTTTATTTTACCATTTATTTTATTGAAAATGGTTTTTTTTTAGTGATGTCCGGAATTGCTGGGAATTGCACTTCTTTCCAAAGAGATTCTATCTGTCATTTTCCTTGGGATTGAGGGCTGTTCTGGTTTTATTTATTCTAATGCACTGATAGAACTGTCAAAGGAAGAAAGTGTTTCCTGTGGAGGCAAAGCTTGTGTGGTTTTGAGTTGCTTAAACGCAATCCCAACAACTGTAAGCAAAGTACATCAAGTGAGTAAATTAGGTTTTGTTGGGTGCTTACTTATTATGAGTGACCAATGACAGAAATCTGTTTAATCTTAAACTTTGTAAAAATACTATATAATGCCTTCAAATACTGTATAACATGTCTGATTTTATGTATTTTTGAAATCTTTCTTATATTTAAAACATTAGCAGAAAATTTCAAACCACTGCAGCGTGGACCAATAAATTACAGTAATGTGATTAATGCACACATCCGAGTGGCTCTGTCATATAGATTTGTTATATCTTGTTAACATTCAGCTAGCATTTAAAAAGTAGAATGAATAAGAAAGCCAGAGCTCAAAGTGCTCACCTTATGTCAGTGGCAGAGCAAACTTTGCTAGTGTTTCCTGACCACTAAAACATGCCTAAAATGGTACTTCAGTATCATCCAGTGTTGTCTCCACCTCCAGAAAGCCCCTTTGGAAGGTGGAGCGTGATGTGAGGTCAGTGATGGTGTGACCTCCTAAAGAAAGAGCTCTATCTGTATAGCAGGAGTGCTACATGAGGTGGGCGAGCAGTAAGGGAGAGGCAAAATTGGTGAGTAATGAGGTAAAAGGGGTAAAATTAGTGAGACCCTGAAAGTCCCCTCGCTGGAGGGGATGGATAGACTGTGGCCAGGCTGCCGTGGTTCAGATGCAGCCCTGGCCAGGGGCTGTGTCGCTGCAGCAGGTCTGTCCTGGGACAGGGATTATTGGCCCATCTAACTCCAGCTATGGAAGCAAAAGGACTGTGAAGGGGCAAGGTTGCTCCTGATGAGTGATGTGTCCAAGGCTGCAGTGCTTGTGATGAAGCAGTGGGACCCCGCGGAGCTGTCGTCACCCATGGCCTGTAGCCCATTCCTACCTCCTCTGTTCAGCTCCCAGAGGTAGGTGTCCAGTGTCTCATTTGTATGGAGAGAGGTCATTGAAGGTGGCTGTCTGTGGGCTACCTAATTACTTGAAGTTCATGCTAGCACCAGTGTATATTGAAATCCTGTCCTGCATTTTCCACAAGAAGCCTGAGATGTACTTTCTCCATAGCTGGACTGACCTGGTTCATGATGTTTAAAGGTGCTGTTACCATACCTGTTTTGCTAAGCATGAAGATAGCTTAGGTGACTACCAATAACATATCTGTGGTGAATGAAATGTTTCTTGCTTCTACTCACTATTTGTCATGTGACTGAAGGCAACAGGACAGCAGTAGTGAAGCAGTCTGTTATTATCATGTTTCCTCATGACTGAAGGATGGGAATTCTTAAAGTTTAACACCCAACATGACCCAACTGAAGGAGAAGCAAATGGTCTCTTACTCCTTGCACTCTTAACCAGTAGTGCAGTGCAAATGAGCTCTGCTGTCCGATATTTTTGAAGCTTGCCCTCAGCTACACTGTTCTAGTTCTCTTTTTGAGAACAGCTCTTACTGTTCTGCCAAGGTTCTGTTTGCAGTATAAAAATCAAACTTTTTCTAGAGTGCTGTGGTTCAAACTGGTGTGTGCTGGGCATGGCACTGCAAAGCGGGTGCATGTTTCACAGCCAGGCTTCCAACCTAGTGAGTGGTGTTGTGCTGGGAGCCTCACACTGAGATGCCTTCCTGCGATAGTGGCAGCAAACCAGACTGCAGCTCTTCCTGGTGTGCCCATGTCTGCCTCGTGGGGGCCTCTGCTCCGCTGCAGCCTCCGCTGTGGTGCGCAAGGCCAAGAAGCACCTGGCTGGCACTGGCAAGGGTGTGAGAAGAGTGGGAGGCCCAGCGTGGGCCTGGAGGCCAGGGCGGTGATGGACCAGGCCGTGTCCTCCATGAGGCACCGCCCTCTGCGGCCGAGCACCCTGTCACACAGCTCCTCACCTAGGCCCGATACCTCTAGGGGTCATGCGAGTGCTGTCCTGGTGCTAAAGCACTCCTGGTGGCATTTTTTTCTTTTATAAATGAGCAAACAAACTCCTAACCATAGTTTGTTTTTTTTTCTCCTTCAAGTGATGCAGACTTGGCGCCTTGTTATCCTGGTATCTTCTGACTTTTTTTTTAGTACAGGACTAGGTTAAAAAAACATTTGAAAGGCAGTTTTATCTGCCGGGAAGTTGGACTTTAACATACAGTGTGATCGAGGAGCTTACAGTCCTGCCAACAAAACTGATTTGATTGGAACTAGATCGGTCATGTCAGTCCCCAGAGTAGTGGGAAGTGGAGGCTGGGTGGTGGAGGCCGTGGGCCTGCAGCTGGTCAGACCCTCTGGGACCCACCAGACAATGGCAACTCAAGTCACAGGATGAAGTTCCTCCCTGAGCTGTGTCAGTGGGAGTGTTTCAACCTGGTTCCCAAGCAGCCTCAAGCTCGGTAGAGGCTTTGTGCAGATGGTTGCCCTTACCATTGTAAAACTTTTATCCCTCCAGATGAAACTGTCTCTTCTCTTGGTTGCTTTAGAACTGAGCTGCTTTCCTCTTGCAGTAATTTTTGCTGTCTTCTTGCAAAGAGTCCTATTTTGGTGAGTAGGACCATAACATGAGGCTCAGGAACCTGCTTTAGCACCAAAGTGCTGTTCCATGTGGATGCGTCACCTTAGGTTCAGTAGCCACTGATGTTGACTGGATAGAGCAGTATCTGTGATATGGAAAGAAACTTGTTCTACGGTTAACATACTCTGCTCATCACACACATTAACATGAAAAGATGGTATTCTGTCTATGCAAAAGGCTTTGCATAGACAGAAAAGTAGGCTGAGAAAGGAGGAATCACTGAAACAGTTCAATGGATGGCTTTTATTTCCAAAGGTGGGCCAATTTGGTAGATCTCCATTGTGACAATTCTAAAGATGGGAGAAATGGAGTGGGATTCATCGTACAGGCTTCTCTGCTTGCTCTATCTGGTTCACTATGTGCATTGGAGCCTGCACCAGTACTCAGAGATGATGATTCTTCTCAAAATGCCAATATGAACTTCTACTGTCACCAGACTGCAGTCCCTTGTTGGTGGGTTCCTGGAGTGTGGAGGCCACTCCTAGGAGGTGGCAGATGTTGTATGAGCATGCTGGGGGCACTTACTAAATCGCGGTCTGGTCCTGTTGTGTGTGTATTGGTCTTGCTTTAGGATACCTCATTCCTAACACATCTGTTTCTGTTCTCCTAGAGGTGCTACTCCTGAGCTAACTTAGCTCTTGGTTCCTTCTTTTGTGCCATGCATCCCAAAGGGCATCCCAGCATATGGGAGAGGGTAAGAGGCAATCCTTGAATTTGTCTTGAAGCAGATGTTGCTGAGAAGGCATAATGGCTGAAGATGCAAACAGGCTTTGTCATAGATGTAGACAGATTTATTGCCTGTTAAGCACAATGAAATACACTTGCCTGACATTACTGAATCAGTATTGTTCTATGTGATTATAGTACAGCCTGGACCTGGAAATACTAATGAGCAGCAAGGTCAGCTCAGGGAGTAGACTTCTATTTGTGCAGGAGGAAAACATAAATCATCATTCATTTCCTTCATACTGCAGCTGATACTGTTACCTTGCTGTTTTTGGTAGCATTTTTAAATTATTATTAAAGAAAACAACCCAGCCAGGACAGTGGGGTAATTATTAACTGTTCAGATCTGTAAGAGCATGGGTTTAAATTTATTAAAGAAGCTAAGCCTTGCTCTTTAGTAAAGGAACATATGATAAAGTAAGAACAAATAATTGTCAGAAATTCTTGTTTGTTCATGACATCTGAGAGGTTGCAAATGAAAAACACAGAAGTAGATGGCTTGCAGGGATGCAGTGGGACCTGGCGTTGCAGTGTTTGTACATGGGGCTTTCTTGTAGAAAGGAGAGAGGGCAGTGGGCAGATTCACAATGTTGTTTTGGTATCTAGTTTCATTGAGATGCTTTAGGATACTTCAAATACCAAAGTGTTACAGGTCAGAGTCATGATCTCACTGATGATATTGGACCTCAGTCCTGGAAACACCTGGTGGTTTTCTTACACTGCGTATGGGTAGATCACTCTGGATTTAAGGTGAATACAGGGCACTGTGGAATGATCCTGTCTTGCTGCATTGCCTGATATGGTTACAGATTTTCTTGGCCAGGACAGTGTGTATCATGTTAATGCTTTCCCTATTTCTTCTGCTTAATGATAACTTCTTATTCAAAATTAATAATTAAGCAATCACTGAGTTTAGAGAGGTGGCAGCTCTAAAAATAGAGCACTGTGCTAGAATTGCTGCTTTGCCTAAAAGCAAAGAGGCTGCAAACAGGCTTCTGACTGGCGCTTTACCTCTAGATCTAGTTAGGACTGATGGCACTTGTGGGTGGGTAGGGATTTGAAGAGAAGCCACTGCTGTGGAGGTGTGAAACTATGAGGATACAGAGCTCACCTATAGCTGTGCAGTGCTCACACGCTGACCCTTCAGGTGCAGGCAGGTGATAAAACCGAATAAACAAACACAGACAATTTGTGTTACGGAGATAAAGATTTATATTGAAATGAATTGAATCTGCAAGGAAAGGGAAAAGAGATTTAATTTAATCCAGAAGACAGAGTTTGTGGAGGAGAGTGAGTGCTCAAGAAAATGGCCTGTTACAATCTCATTACCATTCACCCAGTATGTGAGCCTCCCCTATTTTTATTGCTTTTATGGATTATGGTATCTCACTGTAAGTAATATCTCTCCAAAGAGCAATTTTATCTAGGACAAATAATTTACCTAATTGCATGCTATTGAGAGGAAAAGGGTTGCATTCAGGTATGAAGCTAAGAGTTCCAAGGGTCACTGCAGAAGTGAGTGAGAAAGTATCTTATCAGGGATCAGTCACTTATAGTTTGCTCCTATTTCCTTAACTACTGTCCAGCAAGCCTAAATTCTGGGTAGAATAAGTGGATTTGGTTTTGTGCAAAATATCATGCAGGTTTTTATATAGAGGTCATTACTCTGATGAGAAGATCAGTAGCAGTTCCTTTCACTTCACATGATGGCTGAAATATGCCACTGCTGTTAAACAACTTTTGTCTTGCTTTTTCTATTTCAACCTCACTGTCTTAAAGCACATAATAATCCTCTGGTTCTGATCTGGGTTAAATTTTTTGCCCTCTGAATCCCCTAATTGCTATTTGCAAATTTTCCTGTTGGTAAAGGTCAGAAAGATGGCTTGATCTCCAGCTCAGCCTCCATTTATGAAAGGCAGTGTAAGCAATCTGCTGCTTAATTCATTATTCCTCTAAGACCTCATCAAAAAAGATCATTTTTCCATTATAGTTCACTTCCTTCTAATTTTACAGGGGCACAATCAGGTGGTAGGAGTAGTTCCGTCAGACCTAAACCTGACCCTGTGTTGTTTCTTATATAAGATTGTCCTCTCGAGTCTGGAAGCTGTTGCTTTCCCTCCACACCTTTCTGCCTGTGCTAGGAAGGTCTCCAGATGGATGAAATGGGAGCGGAGCCTTAAAATGAGATGGTGGCATTTCAATGCCCACTGCTGCAGCCCACAGTGTTGAGCGTTTACTCAAGCCTCTACAGACAACTTATGCAGGGGCTTTGCTTGGAGAGCTGCCTTTGGGAGCTGGCTTTGCGTCCCAGTGAGGGAATTCACTTCCCTAAACCAACTGTTCTGGTTTGAGGGAACCAGTAGTTGGCATCAAGTGTCCTCACAAAGCCTCAAGTTGCCCCGCTCCAGTGTCCCTTCCCAGCCTTTGCTCCCATGCTATAAATGCCCTGGGCTGTCCCTGCTGCTCTCCCTGGAAAGTGTCCCAGCAGAGGCCAGCAGGGCAGGTGAAGCTGAGCTTATCCACATCCTGTAGAGCAGCCTTTTGCATCCTGTATGGATTGTTTGGAGCATAGGTGAGGAAAGGACATATCCTTTCTGCACACAGTCCTTGTCTGCTCGCCCCATGTCTTTGTCAAGGCAGCTCTACCATATTTTCTAACTGGGGACTGCATTGCAGCGATGACATTGCTGCTTTCCTACATCTCTGGCAGGATATCTGGTGGTTGCCTGCTTAGTATGCATGCACACGTGTGTGTGTGTGTGTGTGTGTGTGTGTGTGTGTGTGTGTGTGTAGGGTTTTTTGGTTCATCTTCCCCCACCTCACCACTAGGGCATCAGAATTAAGTCTTTGGTATCAGTGCTGAGAGCCTTGACCCATTTCTAAGGCCAGTTCCTCTAGTCTATGTTTTACTTGGTGCTTCAAGGAAAGGCACCCTGCCAACTGGGAAATGCAACTCACGAGTATAAAACTCTGCTGTGCAGTGTTTCTATGACTCTACAAACCCTTCCAGAGGCAAGATGCCATCTGTATGTCCAGTGGGGAGAGTCCTGAAATATTTGTGAGTTCATTGAAGTAATAACCTCACATATATGTAACTTATTCTACCTTTAGTGTTCTTTGTAATTATTTTATGTAGTTGTAACAGTGACTTAGCTAGATGTTAATCCATATCCTTGTTTTATAACTGGACAGTGCAAATTTCCCAAGACTATGGGCGTAAGTGGCCCTAGCCCCTGTATCTCTCTCATCCTTGATTGCTCTCTCAGCATATATAATTTTCCCAAAGCCCAACTTTATGGCTGCTCTGTTCCATCCTTGTGCAACATTCTGTGGATACCATGAGCAGCTATGACAACCTCTGCCATTGAAGAAGCAGTCTAGCTTCCAATAAGAATAATGTTCTGCGGTATTGAATAAGGATTAAGCTTTAATTGTTCGTGTGGGCAGAGCGTCTGCTATTTATGTGTGCACTAATCTTGAATTGTCCTGTGGAAAGTAGCTCTTTCTTTAATTCCTTCCTTAAAATGATTGTCAACAAATACAAGCACTTTGAGAAGTGCTGAGGACTGGATTTTCAAGGGCACATTGCCCAATACTGAGATTAGTGCTTTTTGCATAAGCATCAAAATAAGGACTAAATTTTCAAAATTGCTGATCAGCCACTGCTAGAGGGGGTCAACATGTCAAAGTGAAACACTGATTAGTCTCCTGTTTTGTCTTCAAGGATAGAAGCTGTTCCCATATTTTTGGTTTATTCACTCTATACATGTTTTAGAAAGTAAAATTATTCTGTCTCAGGCACAGAAAAGTCGCATATAGTTTAAACAGAAGCCTTTTTTTTTGTAAGGGGAATATATAACATGCATGTGCAGAGTAAAATAAAAATTTGCCTAATTGAAAGACTTATTGGTTCAATTTCTAGAAGCGACTGCACTTGGAAGGGGGAGATGTTGAGAGCTGCTAAATAAATAATCTTCACCTCAAAGAGGTTATTTCCATGAGTTATGTCCCTGCTTTGCTTACAGTATTAATCTTGGGCTACTTAAATCTTCTTTCCTTCTTTTTCTTTCTTTAACAACCAGGTTAGATAAAATCAAGCTACTTTGTCTTCAGCGTGTGTGGAAACTCAAGAGTTGACTCCTTGCAAAGAAGCAGAGTTAACTCTTCTGAAAGGAAGAAAAAAATCGATGTTGGGACAGAACAGCTTGACATGGGGCTGTTCTCTATGGGGCATGTCCAACTGAAACCAGATTTGGCTGTGAGCAGCCACTGACAGAGAGCAAGCTGCCACCCAGCAAGCTGCCAGGGTGACCCTTCCTACCATGGGGCAAACGTTGGCAGATCGAGCTTGTGCAACTGATACTACAGGAGCCAGAGTGAAGATAGATAAGACTTGTTTGGGGACCAATGCTCTGCTGCCTGGCACTCCAGTGCCCACTCACTCTGTCCTGGTTGGGATTCACTGTAGTTGGGAATATCCTAACAAGTTATTGACAGAAATCTTACAATTTGTCCAACTTTATCACTTGCTAGTTCCTGCATCATTCTGTAATAGTATGAGTTCATCCTTGATGTTGATCCTTGTATATCTACTTTTAGCTTCCACCAGTTTGAGCTGGTGTTTCCGTATGAGAGTGTGTCAGTGTCCAAAATTTCTTACCAAAGATTGCAGTCTGTTTTGTTTACCCTTCAATTATATTTGCTCCTCTCAACCCATCTGATTTTTCGATCAATAGATCCTGTAGTGTTCATCAAAAGCTTTTGTCTAGACTGATCAAACTGTAAAAATAAAATGCAATGAATTGCCTCCCTTTTCCTTAGTAGTCCTTTGCCTCTGAGAGGGAGGGCCTGTTCCTTACCTGTTCTCTCTTTTCCACCCTTCCAAGTCTCATCTGCTATTAAATCTTATCTTTGACTTTTGAGTCCCTTGTCATTATCTTGCTACAAGCAAAGCCCCAATTACACTCAATATCTGTGTTAGGAATACTGGACAGTACGGCATTGGCTAGCGCTATCATTTCTGGAGCAAAATAATTAGTTACACAAAGCTCCCTTTTGTTTCTTTTGTTGACTTTCTGGCAAGTTTTTCTACTTTACCTTCACTTTTTTCTTCCCTTCGGTTTCATTAAAACAGGAGCTTTCATCTTTTGTTTTGGGAGGTGTGTGATCCCCCCTGCACTTATGTGTTGGCCTTTCACTTCAAACAAGATCTAAGTATAAAATGTGCCGGGGACAAGACCTGAGACCTCAAAGCCTGGTTCAACCTTCTGTGTGAATTGGGTCTTATCACCAGCATTAAGAAATGAAACTCCAGGGCTGAAAAAAAAACCCAAATCCCCAAAAGGTGAAATTTTGTCAGCTAATGAGCCTGTTCCTCTGCACTCCTTTCTTTGTGCTATAGGGTTCAAACTTTTCAGGGCGTAGGAATTGATATGACTAATGAATAGGCAGGTAGCAATTATTACCAAAGGAGGAGGAGGAAGAAGAGACAAGACAGCCCTGTTGAGGTTAGACTTCTCAACAGGAAAATATTGAGGAGCTTTGGGAAAGCTGTCTAAGTTATAATAGTGCTTTTAAGTTTGTAATGAGACATCACAAGGCTATTCTGAAATAATCTTTCTGACAGGCAGTCTCTTTATCTCAACATAATGTGTGGTGTCAGGATGTTCTAGTAGCGTCTTTGAAAACTCATCTTCATTTTCTGAATTCATTGAGCTAGGAGTACTTAAGGATGTTGTTATTCGTTATATTACGTTACATGGACCATGTGGGGTGCTCCTAAGCTTTGCCCCATGGAGAGGATACTGGGCACTGCTGGGCCGGAGCGTAGCCTCAGGAGGCCGTGCTCGCTGAGACCGAAGGGCAGATTTCCCTGGCTCCGCTGGCATGGGAAGGGGCTGTGGGTGCCTGTTCCGCACCATGGTGCGCCCTGAAGGCTCTTACCCTAGCTCTGAGGCCCTGCCGGAGCTTTGGGAAGGTCTCATGTGGTGCAACCCCATGAGCAGCAGGGGAGGATCAGCAGAGCCAGCGAGCCAAGGCCTCAGGCCTCGCAGCTCCCCACAGCACCAGGTATTCGTTTAACCCTGCCATGTTCTGCAGAGGAAGCAAAAACCTGTGAACATTGCTGCTTGTGAGGCTTATAGGGAGTTACAAAAGTTTCTAGCTTCTTTTTATGGATAAGTGCTGAGGCTTTGTGGAGCTTGATTTTTGGTCAATAACATTGTGGTGGCAGAAGCAAATGGTGGCAGACCCTCATCTTCACCTGCCTCTGAGCGCCACGTGCAGGGGAAGCAGTGAAGCTCATGGAGAAAGGGTTCAAGCTGATGAAGAAGGCTTGGTCACAAGCTGCTCCCCTTTCCCAGCCTTTTCTAGCTTAAGCCCTTCTTTTTTTTTCATCCTTTTTTTTTTTTCCCATCTTCCTCTTTTGGGCAAATCATTTACTGCAATTTAGTGATCACAAACACAAAAAACTCACTTCCGTGTGTTAAAAAAAAAAAAAAAAAAAAAAAAAAGGATTAGATGTCTTGGTTTATCTTTCCACACAGGTCACATGGCCGGAGCTGGTTGTAAAATGTTGAAAAACGGGTTTAAGGTGTGCTGGGTGCCAAGCGCGGTACATTTCCGTATTCTCTCTCCCCTGCTTGTGGCTCATAAAGACACCACAGAGAGATGAGGAAGTTTGCTTTCTCAGGGAGTGGATTTTTTTTTTTAATTTCAACTGCGTTTATTATTCTTACATCTAATCCTTTAAGACCTCCTTACTGTCCCAGTCCCAACCCCAAAAGGAACAAGCTGAGCAAAACCCTTACTTACCAACATGGAAACACGAATATGCAGCAGAGGTTGGACCTGCAGCTTATAGCCAGCACTTGAGAGAAGTTCAGGAGTCCCTGTGAGCTAAACCAACCTGATAAATGGTACGTGGGTGCCAAACAAGACTCTCTGTAGGTTGATAAAAGTCTCTGCAACCTCAGGCCAAGCCTTGTGGCTCAGGGTGCCCCAGCTGTTGGAGTCCCTGAGACAGCAAGGTGCCAAATAGAGCTTGTTCTTTGTTACCAGTTGCCTATAGAGCTTCCATCTGCTGTCCCCAGCACCAAGCCCAGGGTTTCACTGCTTCTGAGCTCTCAAACTTGAGCTTTTGGGCAGCAGCTCATGTGAGGTGAAGATGTGCTGACACCTTGCTTAGCAGAGGGCTTTACTCTTCTTGGGGTTGAGGCTGAATCACTTGACGAAGAGTGAAATTCTGCCCTGTTGTGGGACATGGATAGAGGTCTGTGTCCCACTGAAGACCTTCTGTGCTTCACATGAGAACATTGTAAAGCTAATGAGGCCAAGACATTGCTAACTACGATGCCTTTATAACTGACAACCAGCTGGGCAGGGTATTGACACTGTCTGGATTCAAGTGACATGTTCTGAATGAGCCTCTCATGGTAGCTGCAGGGAAGAGAGGACCTTATTCCTAAACCAAGATGCACTTAGGACTGCATCTTTGATGTCTGTAATGATCTTACTGTAGTGTTGATGCATGACTGCTCAGTTTAGGGGCCACTTAAAGAGCGTCCCTCCCTCTTCACTATTTGAATGTAAGAACATCATTTGAATTTCAGTCATTTTGCATATGCATTTGACTGTTTCCATCTCTTGCAGAGAAACAGATTTTTTTCTACTGTATGATATATGCAGTGTATTCTTTGGCAAAAGAGAAATAAGCTGTAGGACCAAAGAGACTGATAAAATTATTTCTTCCATTGATTTCTATTTTGTAGGACATGGAGAAAAAAAATGGGACCAGAGATGGAGTGGGGTATCTCACACAGTTGAGCTTTGCCTACTGTCCTCACTGTCTGCCTATATGAGAGCTTGTGTGGAGCTAGAGGAACGGCAGCCCGTTCTTTCCCTCCACGTATATTCTGGGGGTACTGGCTTAATGTAATAGCTGTCAACTGAAACCAGATCACCCTTTCTGTGCATCTGCTGGGACAAAAGAGGGGTACAGAGCCCGTGCATATCGTTACCATTCAGAAAGAAAAGTAAATAGGGACACATGGAGCTGTTGTTCTGCCTTTTGCAGCTGATCACTGCCTATCCAGCCAGGATCCTGAGTTTAACTAGATGGTAGTGGGACAGATGCGCTCTGCACCCTCTAGAGAGAATCCCAAAGGTGAGAGTTGTGCATCCAAATTTAGAGCACAAAGTACATGTTTAAAAGCACGAATTTAGAATACAAAGCGATCTCCACCCTGCCAGTCTGTCAACTGCCTTATGACTCAAGCTGCAACTTCAGGTCAGACATACTGCTCTTCCCCACTTCTCATTTTTGTCATGTATGCCAAGCCTGATGGACTTACCCGTGCTTCCTAGAGCTCATCTTCCTTTGGATGTGCTCCAGGACTTCCCTGAGTGCTGTGCAGCTGTGGGATGGCCCCCAACATCACCAAGGTCTTGTGAAAGGAGGAGTATTTCTACGGAGCCTGGAGCTTGTCTTAGTCCACTCAAACCATAGCACTCAAGTGAGAAACGGAGGAGATGTGGAGGCAGAGATGGACGGTCTGTTGCTTGGAACTGGTTACTCCAACAGTTTGGGTGATAATGGGGAATTGCCTAGCTGATAAGCAGAAGGTTAGCAGGGGTAAACTGATGTCTTCAAGTGATCAACTTGTCGGAAATAATTGCTGTCTTCCCAACAACTATTTCCTAATTATAGGGTCCCAGTGATGGTATTAGGGATCCTTTGCACCCAAAAACACAGTAAAAATGTTGCCCACAGAGAATGCTGCTTCCTTGCCCTACAGAGTACAGGGGACTCAGAAGCCTGAGTCTGGTGAAGTCTGAACCACATAAATAATGCCAATATTTGCCAATAAAGGGCAAGATGATCAGGCACTTTCATGCTTGGATATGCCTTGGTGACGTGACCATGGATGAGGTGCTGATGGTCCCCAACATGTTCTCCATAACATGCAGAGCTAAAATCTGATTGCCTGGAGAGCACCCAAGCTTTGCGGCAATTATTCGTGGGGCTGCACGGTCCTCGTGGAAGTGACAGCAGCCTAAGGAGGTCCAAGACTGGAGATATTAAGGATGCTGTGTGTACTGGCAGTACGTGTGTGTGACAAAACTATCACACATGGTGCTGAGAGACTGCAAGATGTTCTGCTCCATATCCTTCAGATTTATTACAGGAGTAAGAGCTGCTTATTGCAGTTGCTGATTTAAAATTTTGGAATAATAAATATTAAATAATAAGCTTAGGCTGTTCTGCCTCTGACCAGTTTAAATGCAGCACTCTCTCTGCTAATTGTTTGAGGTCACTTCCATGGCTTGTATAGGCTGCCTGCAGCTTTCTTCGTACTTCTGTAGGACCTTTAGTCTTACCTGTGGCTTCTATTTCCCACAAGGGAGCAGACGGTGGTTGAGGTAAAAATGTACTTTGTGATTTTGGGAGGCTGTACGGAGGCTCGAGGTGTAGTCAGGCTTGTTCCCCTCTGGCAAAAATTAAATTTTGCTTCCTGGTTTGGAAAGAGGCAGGAAAAAAAAGAAGGCTCAAAATGAGATACAATTTGAGCTCAAAGTGAGACTCCAAGTGGTTCAAAGTGAAACTATGGTTATTGGCAACCAGACCATTAAATGGAATTTCAGTGTGGTGAGGCAAACTGTCACTTCATTGTGGGATCAAAAGCTGGTGTGGGAACCCAGCGCTGCTGGTGACAGGGAGCTGCTGGGAAGGGACTCAGAGTGCCCTGGAGCCTGGGTCAGGGCACCCCATTGGCACGGGCTGTGCCGGGGTGGTTTGGAAACACACGGGTGCTTGGTGCCCTTGGGACAGATAGGAGCCCTCTGAGCTGCCTTTCCCACAAGGAAGCATTTTCTAGGGAAGAAACTGATTCCTGGACCGAGTCTTTCATTGAGAGGTTGGGTCCTTGATTGCTTGCCTTCTGTGTGCAGACTCTGGTGGAGTTTTGCCCACGTGTGGTCTGCAAGATAGAGGTTCTGTCTCCTGTTATTTGTAAACCAGTGAACTTCAGGTCTGACCTTCTAGTAGGAGTTAAAAAAAAAGATCTCATGTAATTCATGCTTGACAGGAGCTCTTTCCTATTGAAGTATTTCTACAGATAGAGCAGCCTGTGCCAAGTGTATGCACAAGTCCATATTCTCTGCTCTCTGGCACCTTGAACACTGTGCACTGCAGCCTGCCCTTCTGCCCAGGGAGAAGGTGCTCCTGGGGCCACACAATTGTGTCTTTTTATTTTCTAATCTGCAGCTTCTCCTTGCAACACTCCTCCTGCCATTTCAGTGCCAGGTAGAACTTAACCTTTAAACTCACTAAGTGTGATTCAGCATTTATTTAGCATACTGAAGCATAAAACCTGATTCTGCTGACTTTTAGAGGCAAAACAGTGGTAGTTGTTCCTGTTCTGAGGCAGGTCTGGGTTTTATTTGCTTTACAGGTCAGCACGACAGGCCATATCCACGGCTGATACACATGAGAAGGAATGCCCATCTCTACCAGAAAAGCCCTACCCCAAATCTAATGTTAGAGGTTTAACTATAGTCACAGAACATGCCATGGACATACCTTTTCAGTCAAAAATGTATTTTGCATATGCTCTGAGCTCTAGTGCTTTTATAAACAAGACGTTTCCATATCAGAATGGTGTTAATCCACTTGAATTTCTTGTTGATCTGTTTATATAGGCACTGTACCATGGTTGTTTTAACACAGGCTGTTTCCTGAAAAAAGTCAAAGCTGGTTTTAGTTAACAATTTATATTGGTAGCAGCCAGAAAAGGGCATGTCTGCCCTTCAAGATCAAGAAATACGTTCAGAAAGGGAAGGGGATCAACTTGGCAGCCTTAGGAGCTGTCACAGTGCTCGCTTGGTGCAGCTCTTGACATTTTTAAGGCAGCAAGGTCATCTTAAAGACACAACTGTTCCCTGTTCCCTGGCATTGTTTATGTTAATATCCTGAGAATGACTTGCATATTTGAACCGTATGATGGGTTAATCATTAATTAGGATCTTACAAAACTGAAATCAGAAACCAGCAATCTAGGAAAGCAATAAATTCTCTTACAATGTGTCTGCTTAGAAAAAGCAATCCAATGCAGTGTAGATTCATTTTAATCTTGGATAACTTGGATAAAGAGAAAGAAAGAGGAACATTCCACAGGAGCACCAGAGACATATTGCAGTGTAGCACAATCTTTTGTCTCAAAAATCAAATGTTTGATTTTTTGAGCAGCCCTGTGAAGAGCTCTGGTTTGGGGTTTTTCTACTTCACTTTCTAATCCAAAGGGAATGTAGGTGAACCTCTAGTGAGTGGGAACATTGACAACAAGGTGTAGAGAAGGCATCTCTTGTGTGACTTGAAAATTTGTGTGAGAACTGAAGTCTTAATGAGGCTATTTCTCACTGAAAGCTGCTTTCAGCATCATGTTGGTTATCCATTCCCTGGGCAAGATAGATTGATAGGAAGTGGTTCTTAGATCAGATGCGCAAAGAAACAAGCAAAATCAGGGCACTTCTATCATCTTCCTCCCCATATTATGGAGAATTAAAAAAATATACATTTTCAAAAGAAGATTAGGGAAAAACTCTCATGATTAGTATCCTTCAGGAAGCTCAAGACAATAATATTAAGCACAAATTGCCCTTACTACAGAGTGAAATACTTGCAGATACTTTGCTTTCCCATGAGGGATGTAGATGATGATGCAGTTGCATTCCTGCCTTCTCTTTTAATTATTCAGTAGTGCCAAGATCCCTCATTTCTTTTCATTCAACCTCAGGAGTTTAATTCTGCTCCCTTAGACTGCTTTTCTCCCAAGATTTGGTATTTCTAGGAAATTTTCTTCCAGGGGGCTTACACTGAGGAAATAAGCAGGTATTCTGCAGGGCTGTACATATTGCCAGCGGGCACAGTTCAGCTTTCTGGCCATAAAAGGGCTGAGGTTGAAAGCTGAATCATGCAGGGATGAAGGCAATGTGCCCTTTCCCCTCCACGGGGCACTTCATTGCCAGCCTGCGCCAGGAACGTGCAACCAAGTGCATGGGGTGGATGGAAAGCATGGAGAGACACCAACTCCTGCTCTTCCACCCATATCTAAGCAGAGCTGCTGAACTGCACAGGAGAAGAAATTTCGGCTGATCCTGGGCCTGCTGGGAGAAGCGCCCTGTCCAAGGACCATGCAGCTCCCTTGGGAAGGGACATCCTTCTCCCATAGTGTCCCAGCTCTCGGGGAAGCAGCGAGCTGCAATGAAATGGGAGTCTCCATTTTCAAAGAATGCTTTATTCACTACATCCTAGAAACGTACCGTAAATGGAGCAAGAACTAAAGAAACTCAGAGACTTCCAACAGTACAGAAAACAGATATAATAAAACATGTAAAATATCAGCTCTTTTGAGAATAAGGCACACTAGTTTTAATATATATATATATACTTTTTTTTTCTTTGTATACTTTGTTCTTAACCTATAGCTGTTCACATTTCAAGTTATCAGACTTACCTCAGTAGTAGTGTACATGAAATGGTTCAGAAGGGAGCGCGAGGGGCAGAGGCAGGTGGGTGTGAGGGGCTGCAGGGTGCGAGGGGCTGGGACACCCCGGCCCTGGCTGCCTTGTGGCGGGGCATCCCTTCCCCCCAGTCCTGATGAAAGCGACAGGTAGGGTACGCGGTGAGGGGCAGCAGTGGGGTGCTGGTGTGGGGCTGGGGCAGCAGTGGGGTGCTGGTGTGGGGCTGAGGCAACTGCGACGCTGGCGCTGCTGCCTCCTTCGCTGCCCCGCGAGGTCTGTGCGGAGCCGCCGACGGTTCTGGGGCTTCGACGGGGTCTCGCCCACGCCGCCACCTCTCCCTAAAACCAGGCTCGGGTCTAGGTGCGTTTCCAGCAGGGCTCCTGCACTGGCGCACGGAGGGGCAGAGTCCGACTTAATGGTTAACGTCCTGGCGGCGCTTTCGATAACCGTTTGATGGGTTCACACAGAGCGCGGCTGTGAGAGGAAAAGCACCTAAAATACAAATGCTCCGTTTTGAGGCAAGAAAGGGACATATCAAAAGGCCACTTAGTACTGAGTTGGACATGATCTGGAAGTGGTTCCATGGTCAAAATACACCTTTACATGAAACATCTTCAGTGGGTATTTATACCGTTAGAAGGAAACTGTTTACTCACTCCCTGCTCCACATCTCATTTCACTGGAGCTGTGTTTGCAGAGCTGATGCACTTCATAAAACGGGCAAGATATTCCTTTAACATTTTACTATACTTTACATTCACTGCACTACTAAATAAAAGCCTTTAAACAGGCCACAAAACACTGCAGTAATATATTTACTTCTTAATAAAACAAACTTTTTTTTATAACATTGAAATAAAATGGTTTTTTTTTTTATGTTTTGTGGCAAACCACATACCATGTAAATCTACAACATAGAAGGACTTTAAAAATGTATATTAAAGGATATTTACAAGCTCTATTTCTTAAAATCACGCGGTCTAAGGGCTTCCCTCCCTGCTGTGCATGCACAACCCCAGTCAAGGCCAACTGGAGTCAAGTGTGGAAGGGAGGCTGGGAGGGAGCCTAGCCCAGGTTTATTAATTCCAGTATCACTAAAACACCCCTAGTACCTCAGAAATTTGTCACGGAACATGATGAAGCTATAGGTAAATAGCGCTGTGCTTCCTGTTGGCAAGAGCACGCTGGGTCCTGCCTACGACAGCGTACATTCGCAGTCACTACGACATACACTTCAAAGAATAAAATAAAGAGCATTTAAAAACAGCCTAGGTTTTATACTGGATGAAGATCGAAGTCAAGACACCTTACAGGAAATACCAGATGCTCATTTCTGCATGTGCTCCAAGGCTGAACTACTAGTAGCTTCAATAAATAGAAAATCCAGTTGTTAAGGAAAACTCAGAACCTTTCCTTTCCTTAATAGGAAGCCTGCTGACCACACCAGCAAGAGGTTTGTGTGATGAGGCTTTTTCTTCTTCCCAAAAGGCAACATTAGTTATTTTTTATCCCAAATAATAACCAAGAGATTGTATTAATGCCAGCACAAAAATGCAGAGGTCTTGCACATGTTTCAAATTGCACTTTCCAGTATAACTTTTAAATAAGATACTTGTTGTTTTTTTTTCTTAAAAAAATTCTAAGGTATGTATTCTTTAAATATTGAATATATTCTTCAAAATAAATTGTTTAAACTTTTCCTAGCTGCTCAAGTGGGCTTTTTAATATATAGCTGATATATTATTAAAGGCACTACAAAATAGACATCTCTGGAGTGCAGAAGTTACTAAAAAATAACCTTCATACCACAAATATATTGAAAATATAACTGCTAAAAAAAAAGACCACATGCAATCCCACTCTAGTGCATACAAACGCACATAAGCAGTGGGCTGAATGCAGAGGTCACTTAGAAATGTATGAATATAGGCATGTTAAAATTTAAAAATAGCCTAAAAAAATTAGTGAAAACTTCATGCGTATAAAATCTCTCAAACGCAGCCTTTGACGTGCTTCACTTGCAGGTTCTGCATCAGTTCGCCGAGTCCGAATGTCACTACTGCCTCGCAGACGGTTCTTTCTTCATAAATAGTAAAGTGTTCCTTCAGTGTCGGCTTCTCCTCCAGTCTCAGTATGTCTGGTAGACGTCGTGTATGGGCACCTGGATGGTGGCGGCCGGGAACGCCTGAGGTATGTAGCCGGCGTAGCCACCGTAGGCGGCCGCCGCCGCCGCTGCCGCCGCGTTCTTCTGTAGTGTGGCTATCGTGGCCGTGGCGGCGGCGGGCGCCGCGAAGGGCACGTAGCTTGTCCCGTAAATGCCGGCGGCGGGGATCCGTGGCACGTTGGGCGCCACGGTGTACACGGGCGTGATGGGGCGGCCCTGGTGAGGAAAGGCGAGACGCTGAGACGCGAGGCGCTGAGTCATGAGGCGCTGAGGCATGAGGCACTGAGGCACCACCATGTGCCACGCCCCGAGCATGAGGCGCCACCTCGCAGCACTGCCGCCCGCTTGCCCTCACGCCTCCGAGGGAATCCCGCTCTATGGCTCCCACAGCTCTTCCCAACTGGACAGTGCTGGAGCTGGAGAGACAAAGGGCCTCCTACAAGAGCATCCCTCAGCCCAGACCAGGCCCTGTCCCCATTATGATGAAAACAGTGAATGTTTGAAGAGTGATGCCTTGCAGTGGTTTGTCGCTACATGACTACGCAGTGGGTGCACACGTGCCATGCTGGAGGGAGGTCTCCAGTCCCATCCTTGGGATGCATACGGCTTTGCAGGACTTAAAATGGCATACTTGTTGAATGACAGATTTCCTAGGACAATAAACTGTGAAGGAAAGGCTGAAAGTGTGTGCCCTCTTGTTGGACAAGAGCTCTATCACTTTGGCTGCTCTATCACTTTGACTGCTCCTCCCTCCCAGGCTGCATCATCCTGCAGGGACAGCAGCTGTCTGACACACAGATGTGTAAGATATGTCAGGTGGGCTGCCCTTTACCAGTGCCACATCCTCTGCTCTGCTCTACAGAACGTTTTGACTTTGGATATAGAGGAAGGTTTGAATGGAAAGGAAGCTACACAGACATAGCTCAGATACTGGCTCAGCTATCACATATAAACACTAAGCAGATGCCTGATATTATGTGAGATGAATCTCACTGGGCATCTTGGGAGAAGAGAGAGAAAATTAAGCATCAGGAGCATGGCCAGACATCAAGCTTGGCACCTGTCTGGCTACGTGAGGCAGGACACAGGCACTGAACCCACCTGGAAGGGAGGAGGTGTTGAGACGGCTGGGATCACGGCTGCGGCAGCGGCGGCTGCGGCAGCTGCTGCGCTGGCTGGGTCCTGCTGGACGGCGATAGGGTTGATGATGTGCTCCACCCCGTGGATTTTGCCATCTTCCATCATCTTGGCCGGCGGGGCGGCCTGAAACATGGAGTACTGGGCCCCGATGGCAGGGATGGCCACTACGAGAGACCAGATGCACAGAACTGTGTTGGGCGGGCGCCTCCAGGGCCTCAACTCGGCCCATGGCCCCAGCTGCTGCCCTGCAGCTGCAGCAGCGGCAGGCAGCCACTGCTCTAGGCTATAGGCTGGTCTTTGGCCAAGCCTGCAAAAGACCCACTGGTTTTCTCATTTTGTATTTGTCAGGCCTAACTTGGCTAAATGCATCCTATCCAATCTTTCTGCTGCAGGATCAATCTGTTTAATGACACGAAAAATGAAATTGCTCTTAAGAGGATTTCCTCTCATGCCAAAATAGGACAACGTGGAATAATTAAAGCTTTCACATGAAGGGAGAGTGTTCTGGTTGTAACGACTGTGAGTTCAAAGACAGAGAATGTGTATATGCTCCTAAATGGAGGTTGGTGGCACTGCTGAGGGAAGGAAAGTACTTGCTGAACGTTCTCAGTCATCATATTTATAATGCTGTTTTTTTGCTTCATAATGCACATTTTAGCTTTCAGTTCACAAGCATTTCAGCAGTAAGATTATTCACAAGGAAAACTGAGCGACCTATAATGACTGACCAAGAACTGGTGATTTCACCAAGAGAAGCAGGGGCAGGCAGCTGGTGTATGGGATGATGTCTCAGAAGTTTTCTAACTTTTTGGGGTAAAAACGCATCTTGAAGCTTTCAGGTTATTGTAAGCAGTTGTAAAGACTTAAAAATCAGAACATCTCAACTCCTCCATTCTGGTAAAGTGATTTCAGAATAATATCCTTTTAGTAGGAGAGAAAAGGCTGGCAGGTAATACTTTTATTAGCTCAGCTGATCTGCTTGGGAAAAACAGAACAGTTCTCTGTGTTTGAAGTTTGTGCTGAGAGCATAGGAGAGGGGAAGACCAGATGAAAAGCTCTGATTCTAAAGTGCAGAAACATTTAGAGTTGAACATCAGGCCTTACTTTGGTAGTCTAATGAATTCCACAGGCCTCATATATAGTTAAAATAATGTGTGCATTTCAAAAATAAGTCTTCAAGCATCCGTGAGTAGTGCTTGGAATTCCTAAAGTATCTACAAAAATGCACAGTAATATTTTTGGGCTATGAATGAATAGTTTTCTCAGGAAGTCTGAAGATAAAGTCAGAATTACTGCAAATCTTCCTTTGAAAATTGCTCTCATCTTTTTAACAATGTTCCTTTTCCTCTGGCCCTCTCTTTTCATATTATCTCATCCAGCTGGTATGAAGGACTTTTCCCAGCGCTCCTGAAGTGCAAGTCTCAGTCTCCATTTCAAGTTGCACAGTCACCAATATGGCATAGTAGTGTCTGTTATGAAGCACATTCTGATAACCCACTGCAGCTCTGTAGGTGCGTGACACCACGTAGGTTTTGCAGTTATCATTACACAGAGATACCAGAGGACTTTGTAGGGGAGCTGGTCCCAGTCAGCTGAAAAGCCCTTCTTCCTCAGGCTTCTTTTCCAAATAAAAAGTCTTTCCAAACAAGATCTTGGGGAATTTCAGGGTTTCAGCCAGCACTGCATTAAGCTGGGAAGGGCAAGGGTTAGATGCTCAGGTCTTGCTGGGGAGATGGTAGAGAGGGTTGAACATAGCCCACCTAGGCATGGGGATTGCCCCCCACTGGGGCACTTTGCAAAAGCTGCTCCGTGTTGGGGGTGACTTTCCGACCCTGGGAAAGCCCCAGGCCCTCTTCCCAAGCCGGCTGCCCCCAGGACACACTGGAGGCATCGCCCTCCCCATGGCCCCGGCCACCCCATTGCACACACTGACCTGCACCGGGCTTAATGGCCACGGGGCTGACGGCGGGGAGCTCCAGGTTGGGCACCAGCTCGTACCCTTTCTCTTGCTGCTTTCCTTTGCCTTCGTGGTACCTGCTGTAGATGCCGCGGCCGGCAGAGTATCCCCCCAGGTAGGAGCCTCTGGGGCCGGGGGCTCGGTTGCCGGCGGCTCCTCGTCCTCTGCCTCTTACGCTGCCTGCTTGTAAGGACAACAGGAAAGAGGATGATGAGTAACATAGAGCAACAGCACTGGGGATGGTCTGGAGAGCCTGGTGCCGAAACCTAGGGTATATGTCTAGAAATGGTGCTGATGAAATTAATTTGATCAGAATTTTACTGATTTACTCTTGAAAATAGAACAAATTAGGCCCAAGCACCAAGTAGAGCTATGCAAATTTTTCTCGACTTTTCTGACAGTTCATAAGTCAACCAATTTATCATAATACTGCAACCCTTATGGGCAATTTTGTAAGGCAGACTTTGCAGTCAGCGGCTCCCTGGGCAGTTTCTATGTGGAGGACTTCCAGTTTCTGCTCTGAGCCCTTCTCCAAAGGAGACCCGGCCTCTCAGCAGCCTGGGAAGAGGCCCTGCACAGACACCTGGCCTTTAGCCAGCTTCATCTCCTCCTGTTGATTTATTTTTTCTAGTGTCTTTTGTTTTCTCTGTGGTATTATTAGCAACGTGAACATGCCCCATTTTCAGAAATATCACCTCTGTGTTAGTGACTCCATGCACATTATGACAGTGCTTTGTGGTATTATTTATGTGCTCTGCAAAGACCTTTGGACTCCCAGTTAACTCATCTGCAGCTCACTGTAAGCACGGATCTAGAATTGAGCTCAGGCTGAAATTTTTGATCCGCCACTGTTAAAAATATTTCTTTCTATGTTTATATTCATGGTAAACTGGCTACTGTATGAAACACACATTAAGGTTTTTGGGAAACTCTAACAGTTGTAAGCACAGGATAATTATAACAACAGTTATAGTTGCTAGGGCTTTTTATGAATAACTTATATTTTTATGAATAACCTATTCTGGTTAACTTTTAATACTTATAATCCATAACTAATTAAATTATACAAGTTATTTTGCACTCTTGTGGCCCTTTCTGCTCATAGTTGTCTATGGTCTTTAAAAGATGCAGCACTTCTACCACTTTAGTGCAGAGGGCAAATGGCACCTGGAGAGTTCCCAGCTAAGACTCGCCTGGCGCGTGATCACAGAATCACAGAACAGTTGAGACCGGAAGGGACCTCTAGAGATCATCCAGTCCAAACCCCTGTTCCAGCAGGGACACCCAGAGCACGTGGCACAGGGCAGCATCCAGGCAGGTCTGGGAGATCTCCAGAGAAGGAGACTCCACAAACCTCCCTGGGCAGCCTGTTCCATGGCTCTGTCACCCTCACAGTGAAGAAGTTCTTCCTCACATGCAGATGGACCTTGTGGATGGCCAGTCCTGGAGTGTGAGTTTCACAGGACCCACCTCCAGGTGAAGGCAGAGGATCTAGCAGCCTAGAAGGAGGCACTGGAGACTGAAGTCCCTGGACTGAGAGCATTTCTGCAGCATCTTTAGAAAGCAGATCACGCTGCCATACTGTGCTTAATCTGTTAGCTCATTTTCAATGCCTCCATTACCCTGCCTTGCACATTAGCAATTATTACTACAGAAATAGAGTCTGCATGGTCATAAATTGAGACTGCTCATAAATAGAGCAAAAGGAACTATAAAAGAGTGCTTAAGAAAGCAACTAATTGGGCTCAGGCAGGATTTGGGCCACTGGTGCCTGGAATCAAGTGTGCCTATCACCTCTCCTGACTGTGCTTACTAACCTTTCACAAAGTAATCTCTGTTGGGACCGATGAGGGCGTTGTAGGGGTAGCCATAGTAGGCCAGTGTGTAGGGGTCGCAGGAGTAAACGTAGTTGGGCTGCTGTGCTACTTCGGGGGTGGCGGCCGCACCGCCCTTGGCCGCCTTTTGGTAGCGGGTGTATTGCTCCTTGTCCACAGGCTTGGCCAAGGTCACCTCCAGGCAGGAGCCTTCCAGCTCAGCCCCGTTCAGGTTGTTCATGGCGTGAATGGCGTCTTCCCTGGTTGTAAAGTGCACAAAAGCATAGTCACGTATTTTTTTCACCCGCTCCACACAGCCAGGGTTAAACTGCCCAAAGACCTTTTTGATGGTGTCCTCTGTGGTTTCAATCATTAAGTTCCTCACGTAGAGGATTTTAACAGTCTCCATGACGTCTTCATCCACATCTATCTCGGGTTCTGCCCAGTCAACGGCAATTTGGTGTCCCCACAGCTGGATCCTCCCGGGCATGAGTTTCCTCCTGGCCATGGCAGCTGCTCGGTGGCTCTCGTACTCCACGAAGGCGAAGCCCCTGTTCTTCATCTTGTCCGCGGCGCTCGCGTACACGATGACATCCAGCACGCCCTCCGTCACCTTGGCGATCTCCTCCAGGATCTCCTCTCTCTTCTTCATCTTCGGGATGCCTCCGATGAAGAGGCGGCAGTTGTCCACGCTGCAGCAAACGCCCAGCAGCCGCCCTGGGCGGATTTCGTAGTTGTTGAGCTCCCTGACAGCGCGCTTGGCCTCGTGCTTCTGCGTGTACATCACGAAGGCGTAGCCGCGGTTCTTCCCGTCAAAGTCCATCATGAGGCGCATTTCATAGATGCGCCCCACGGACTCGAACACGGGCACGAGCTCGTCCTCGTAGACATCGCGGGGTATTTTGCCCACGAAGACCTCGCAGCCACGCGGAGGGTGCAGGCCCTCCCAGCCGGGCGGGGGCCCGCCGTACTTGCGCTGCCCGTTCTCCTGGATCATGCTGTAGCCCGTGCGCTCCATGAGCGCCAGCAGCGCTGCCTCGTTGGGCGCGCCCGCCACGCCCTCGGGCACTTTTGTAGTGGCAACGTTGGAGGAATCGTTGCTCATCCTTGCGGTGGAGTCCTCAGCAGTCATGATGCCAAAATCATTCAAAGCCTGGTAGAACCTAGGAGGGCACAGGAGGAGGACAAGCGTTAGGAGCTGCCACCATGCGTTAGGACCTACCACCAGGATTGCAGCTGCTCTCTTTTGCCTTCCTGCAGTTGTTCTGCAAGTTCGTTTTTAAGCCAGGAATAAGGAAGAGCAGGAGAATGACCTGTACCTACTACCCCAAACATTTTCCTGCAGCAAGGGAAGAATGGGATGAGGCCCGTGGCCATGAGGCCATGGTTTAGGCCCATCTCCTGCTGAAGGATTACGTGGGAGTCCCAAGAGCTGCTGCCACAGGAGGCTGCAGTCACATGAAGAGCTGCCCCCAACCATCTCAAATCCCTAGAAAGAGGGGTTGTCTTCTCTCTGACGGCTAGTAAGGAATGAGCATGTGTTTGGGAAAGGGAGGATGCTTTTATGGAGCCTCCTATGTTACAGACCACTTGCTCTAGGGCAGTTAGGCAGCACAGGCTGCAGAAAGGCAAATTTCCCAAATCTTGTTCTACATTCAAGACAGGACAAGAGATACAGAAGTATGGAAGAAGGATTAAAATTTTAAAAGCTCCAAGTGTAAGATAACGCAATCTCTTTCTGAGCACAATTTTTAAAAAAACAGACACTTTGGCATTCTGAGAGCAGTTATTTCATTGATTTCGAAAGCTGGAAAGGACCATCACACCATTTAATGAGAGTGACTGACTATGACATGGACCATTACATTTTATTGTTATTGGCATATTGAGCCCTATAACATTTACCTGAGTAAATCATATCTTGCAGAAGACATCCAGCCTTGGTTTTAAGGCGTCAAGAGCTGTATGTCGTCTCTGCTGCTTCCCTTTATGGCTTGTTTGGTAATCACTCTTTCTGACAAACAAGTGGGCCGTGTTTCTCATGAGAATTTGCCTGGCTTCTGCTTCCAGCTGGCATCACTAGATTAAAGAGTCTTTCAGTACCCGCGTCTTGGCCTAATGATGATATTGAAGCTGTTCAGTCAAGCTGCAACTCTGCTTTCTTTTTATTAAACCTTTCGGATTCAGCTCCTGAAGTCTTCGTCCTCAGGATTTTTCCTCTAAAATTCGACTCTTCCTGTAAAATAGGACTCTTCCTAAAGCACTTTTTTTTCTTTTTCTTTTTTTTTCTTTAACCTTTGCCACCTCAGTGATAAAGTCATTCCCCTCTCTTCTCCCCTCTTCTCTCTCTCTATAGCTAGCACCTATTCCTCCACACCTTCTCACCAGCAAATGATCTTCAGTTCTTTGTCTGCTCTAACCCTAATTCCTTTTCAGGGATCCCACTTGCTGGGCAACATTCACCACCTATTCCACCCAGGTAGGTCTGCTAGTGAAGTAGGCTCATGGCCACCAAAAGACATAAGCAGAATTTAGGCTGCTACATCTGATTTTAATAACCCACATGACTTGTGTATCTCCTGAGTGACCTTGGCACCTGAGAATTTTTGGAAGAAAGTCCTGGAGCTGCCCGGAATTGTGATCACGTATCCAGAAATGCCTCTGTCCCCACCGCAGACAAATCCCTACAGGGCCTCTTCTATTTGGGAATGATAAACTAGACCTCTCTGAGCTGACCTCTCTGAAAGGGCCTGATCCTGCAGGTGTGTTTGGATCGGGAATATGACACACTGACAACTTTGGGGACTGTGCAGCCAATATAAAATAAATATTAAAATAAATAAAATAAATATAAAATAATTACCAAAAATGTAGAGCAGAGGGGAAAGCAGAGAGAGTAGAGGGACAGTAATAGTGATGGTGACACGCAGGATATATCCTTTAGAAAATGCATTTGCTGTGAACTCAGATCTTTCATGGAAATGCATCAGTTATGACAACTTTTTGTTTCAAAATGATATTTAACAAATATGTTTTTGAAATGTTCCTAGTATTTAATGTGTCATAGTCAGGCATTTCCATTTTAGATTTCAGCATTACTCTAAATCAATTTATCTAAATTTTATTTATTTAAAAAATCATTTAATAAATAAAGCACAGAAGATTTTCCATTTTTCACTTGACAGTTTGTTCTGAAAATATGTGACTTTATCTTTCCTTAAATGAAAGCAAAGCTTGTTAAACCAACACTTGGCAAAATAATAATCACTACTTTTACACTGGCCATCAGCTGGAGAAAGAATGCTTATCTTCCCAGGTTTAGGTAAGCTTAAAATGACTCATTACCATGAGTTTTATGTCAACGTGTAAAATAAAGGTCTCTGCTCTGTTATCTGCATGGCTCAGTCGCTGGCCTAGGGACTACATATGCCCTACAGATGGGCGAGGGGAGCCAGGAGGGAGGAGAGCCAGGGCCAACCCTCTGCTGCCCACCAGAAACGGGCTCTCAGCTCAGTCTGGGCCTATGGCAGCAGGTCAGGAACTGCTTCTTTTCCAACATTTTTGCATTGCAGCCCTCCCTGCCTGGGGAAAATGATGTCTAATGTTGAAAGCTGCACTTGGGGTTGCTGCTTGGTGCTAATGGCCACCTTAGCTGCCAATAATGCTTCACCACACCGTATAGTATGGTGAATATGTAAAAAACAATCCGTAAACCTAAAATGCACTTCATCCCTAGGTCATCTCTAAGGAATTGATATCTTATTTTTTTTTCTGTGCAAGTCTGCAGCCCCTGATTTCATGGATTTACATACAAGAGCTACAGAGCCCACTGGGCCTTATTTGATTCAGCTAAATGTGCCATTAACAACTCAAGGCCCCTGGCAATCAGCACCTTGGCAGGGCTCAGCTCTCATCTACCCGCATGGTAGAAGCCACCAGTGTGTCCAGTCCGAGAGCCGCTCTCCACCGGTGGCCACTGCCTGGCAAGCCCGGGGGCCAGAACAACTTCAGCCACCCACGTTGAGAAACAACCACGCTCAAGAAAATTGTTTTCAAAATAACCTCTTTCTTCCCCTTTTGAAGCGCTCTGCAGTAGCTGGGCATTTTGTTAGTCCATAGCAAACAGGCCATGGAGGCTTGAGACCAGATGCTTTAGCTGCACACAGGGTATGAGATAACAGCTTGAGTTCAGTCGTCTTGGTACAGCAAGACTCGTTTGTCTACATGCATGAAGTAGGATTAATGCTAAGAGAAAAAGCAAAAGTTTAAGTCCTATTAAAATGTGCTGTCTTATGAAATATAAGAGCTTGATTTCTAGTCTCTGCAGAGGAAAGTGCATCCGATCTCAAAGACAAAGACTCCTAAAAAAGAGTCAGGCAAAAGTGTTAATTCCTAGTCAGAATGACTGTGCTTTGGGGACAATTAAGTTTTAAAGACATGTTTTTAACGTTAAAAACATAGTTATTATATCTATTGATCTATTGTACATATCATGTATTAAATGCTGAGAACTTGTTAAAACAACAACAAAAAAAGCAGTACAGATATTGAAGCTCACACAGTCAAAATAAACCACAGCATTTTTTAAGAAATAATACCCCAAAATACATTCTCCCCCATGCATCTTGAAACAGTAGTGGGTGAATTTGTCCCAGCAGCATCCCGCTGAGGTGGACGGCTTTGATCCCACTCTGTAGGACATGGATGTGGGGCAGGAAAGGTGCACGTGGTTGCTCCCAGGAAAACTGTGGCTGCTGCCATCAGATGCCTGTTGAGCTGCTCTGCTCAAACCACCTCTCTGAAAATCCTCTATCCACAAGCATTTTCTTCAATCATTCCCACCATTTTCCCTCAATTAAAACTTAGTGAATTAGCGCAAAGCAAACAAACATTTGGGCCCAGTTTCAAGTCTTTCTAGGGGCTCAGAAGTGTCTGTATTTCTGCAGGGCTGTCCATGCCTCCGAGCAGGCACCAGCATTGGGGGTGGCCAGGCTGCTCCCTGTGTCTCCCAGACCTTCTCTGATGGATAACTGGCACATCTGTGTGAGTCCTGAGGCACCCATCAGTGTCCGGATATTATCTGTGCCAGGCCACTGAGGTTGTGGCAGGGTTTCTCTTTTGGAAGTAAGAGATGTGGGGCTGGGTGATGTCCACGAGAGGCAGAGCCGCTGGGATGAGCAAAAGACTGAAAGGAAAAGCTCGCAGGAGAAGAGCAGGAGGTCACAGCGTGTGTGTGCACAAGCATGTGTGCGTACACATGTGTGTGTTCTGTAGATGCACGTGTGTGGCTTGGGCTGCAGGAGGAGAGCAAAGGCTCCCAAAATTTGGGTTACCCATACCGCGAATCCTCAGAAACACCTGATAATTCCCTTGGTTGAATTAATTTATTTTCCATTCTCTGCTCTGTCTCCCACAAACTCCGGTGTGTGAGGTACATGTGCTTGCTGCTGGAGAGGCCCTGTCTGTCGTTTCCCTTCGTGCAGCTCCCAGGGGAGGAATGAAGCCGTGCAGGCTCGCACACTGCACCCAGAAGGTTTCCTGCAGCAGGGCAAACCCCTGCTGAAACATCCACGTTGCTTCATGGTACTGCCAGCAATAATTCAAGGCAATAAAATACAAACTGGGAACACTTAGCTCTCCATCAGCCCATGCCTGCCAAAGACTTTTCCCCAATGATGCCTTTTGCACCTTGTGTTTGTCTAACCTTGAACCTCTTCTTACAGAAAACTTCATTAGTGAGACTGACCTGAATCTTTATGTTCCGGTAGTTGAAACAAATGCTCCTGATTTGTCCTGGCACAGGGCTAGCTTCTTATCTTCTTATTTTTTTTCAAAATATTAAAAAAAAATTGTTGTAAAGACTATACGTTCTTTCTCACATGCAACAGATTCTCTAAAGTCACCTCTAAAAGCAGGACTCGGGACCCTTTCAGTTCAGCTCCTCTCCCTTACTGGCAGGTGAGCTTTCCGCTGCATGTGTTGTGGTAAAACTCTTCACATTTCACTTCCTCTTCCTTATGAAACATTAATTATCTCATTTAATCTATTTTTTTTCTTTCTTTACATGACAACGCAGAATGGGAAATGTTGCCAGTGACTGCCCTAAGGCACTGCAGTGAATAAGCCAGCTAACAGGCAGATCCTTTATTAAATACAGTGCCTTGACCAGCAAAAGTAAGTGCCCAAGGCAACGGGGCAGGGCAGACTTGGATGCCCCTTGCAGAGGCCAAGAGGGAGGCGCAGAGGCAAGGAAAGTACGAGGAGGGAAACTTCTGCAGCTCAAATCCATGAAGTGGGCATGAAAGAAAGGCCAGTCCTGTGCTAAGGAGACAGAGAAAGGACAGGACTAAAGGGAAGCAAAAAGTTCTCTTCAACACTGTTGGTTTTTTGCAGACTATTTGAGACATGGCTTTAGGCTGCATGGACAAACTCCTGGTGAGATTACACCACGTTCCTCCATGAAAATACATGGAAGTTCCCCTGCTTTGCCTTGCAAGCCACAACTACTCCTGCCATTACAGAGGCAAGGTCACCAGCAGCATTTTAACTAAAGGCACTCTGTTGACAGAGTCAAATACCAGCTACTGCTTTAAACGTGACCTTTCTACTTTCGTTGGTTAAAAGGGTAAGGGCAAATAGTAACCCTGCTCCCCACGCTCTGCAGCAGCCCTGAAAGTACTGCCACAGCTAAAGCTCTTTCTTCTTAATGCTAGCTTTAGATAAAATACATATAACAAAAACATCAGCAACAGGTAGCTGTGTAACTTTACCATCAGGTGTCTGCATAAATGCTTTTTTTCTGGAAACACAGTTCGACGGCTTACAGATTTCTCAAGGGCACAGCAACATGAAAGGAACCTGGCAGTGAACATTAATGCCGACAGCCCAGCACTCCTATGGAGCCGGCCACGGCAGGGAGCCTGTGTTCAAGGTGCTCCTTCCCAAAGCAGGGGTCAAACATGAAGTCCCAGCCCTTTCAGCAACCCAACACACATGGCATGGCAATGGGGGCTGCACGTGCTCCCACCTGCTCCAGTGCTTCCAGCTTTGCCTCTGGCTGAAGGCGGCCTGGGGACATCATCCTCCTGCAGGCAGGTTCCCTGGCTGCCACCTGGGGCTGGGGGACAGAAATGGGATCCA
>JAUBOD010000339.1:1327979-1348204 GCA_032353885.1 Nothura maculosa
CCTGCGTGTTGCACCCCATGTGCCCCAGCTCTGCCTTTTACACCATCCAGCTCAAAATAATTCTATAACTTGTAGCTCTTTCCATAGGACCAGTTAATGATGAGGTCTGAAGTGACTATCCTGCAAGATACTGAGGCAACATGTTGAGGAAAGCCAGAAAGATGGGACACGGGACACTCTGTAATCCTGTTTATCAGCTTTCCAAATCAGGAAGGCCAATCTTCACTTTCTTCACAAATGTCCATACTGCAGTCTGTTCAACAAAGTCTGTTACTAACACTGTCAGGCAGGAAAATGCGTGGCACTTAAATAAAGCACAATATAATCATTCGGGATGGAGCAAGCACTTGCTATTGTGAGTGAGCTGCATTTAATGGGAATTTATTTTGCAGAATGCAATGAAACAGTGATCTGTGCAGAGATTCTCAAGCAGATATGTGTAAGGTAACTCTTCAGCAGTGCTCTGATATAAAAAAGCATCCATTCTAGGAGAGGAATAAGGATTTCCTATAGGCTGGACTAGGAGCTTGCAAGCTTTTACCATTAAAAAAAGGCCAGCAAAAAGGATCTTGTGCAATTTAGCAACAAAACCTCCTTTAATTATTGTATGGGAGAGAGGAGACATTCACCTGTCTCGCTTCTTGCCTGCTGAACACCGGGATGCATTTCCAGCATGGAAAACACCTGCAGAGCGTTCCCCTGAGCTCTGTGGATAGGGATGTGCTGGGGACTGTGTGTGTTTCTGTAAGGCAAGCCCTGCCTTACAGGGCTTGTGTCCGTGTGTCCATCTAACCAGCCCTGTAAGTATTCCACAAAGGTTACACCTTGCAGTGCAGGCCAAAGCCTGGGCCCATCCACTACAGCTCAACCTCCAGCCTTTCTCATCTCATTTTTATTCCAGCTAATTCTTACACAAAACCCAGAACCAAGCACGCTGCTTATAAGCCCAAGGCCTAACTGTGTTGCTGATTTTATATCAAAAAGGCAGGGTTTAAGGCTTCTCAGTGCCCACTAATCTTCGGCACTATTTTTACAGCGCAGCCTGGGTTTCGCCTCGACCACGTGAGTGCTGCAGCAACCGGGGGGCCCAACGGGCAGCCTTGCGTGCAGCAGGAGGCAGCAATTTAAGGGAAAGCTGAAAAGTGGCCCAACTTGTTCCCCGCGCTCAGGTCACAGAAATGAAAATCAGCATAAAGCTAAACCGCAGCAGCCACGTGAACGTTCCCTGGTGAAGCACATTAGACCCAAAACATTTGCCTTAGTCAGTGACTGCATGGGTTTTTTTTTTTTCCCTTTGTGCACTGACATTTGACCCTTTTTATAATATGCACCTTGCACCACTGAAACCCAGGTAGTTATTTATTAAGCTCAGGTACCAATAGCTGACTTGTACATATCGTGCTCTTAACAGCCCGTGAGCGGAGAAGAGGGGGATGAAAGGCAATCATCTCTGCTGTGAAATTCTGTCCTATCGGCAGAACGAAGCTGCAAAGTGCAGCAATTTGTGTCCGACCTTGGAGTTTATATGAACCTTTGAGCCCTTGGATCGAAACAGAGCAGCAAGGTGTACAAGTACAAGGAAGAGATTGCCAGGACTTGTTACCTCTGCCCAGGGTTAATATTGTAAATTAAAAAAAAAAATGTTTAACCAAGGCAGGGACTCGCTCAGGAGGCACGGCTGCTGAGGCGGGTTAATTCAAGGCAGTCTAAACCGATCGAGATTACAGTTCAGGTGGAAATGCCTGTGATTTGGAACTGAAATTTCTGTGCATTTCAGAAAAACAGTGGGATTGGAGACGGGTGCCATTTGAAATTCACCCTTTGCTGAATTTAACTGTCCTTTTTTTAAATCAAAAGCTGAAGAAAGAAGAGGAGCAACATTTGAATTAATCTAATTTCTTCAACAAGGAATGGAACTGAAACACAGAACGAAAGAGAAATTCTTAAAAAGCCTAGCAAAATGGCTCCTCCTTTGTTAACATTATTCATTTTTATCCAACACGTTATCTAATCTCAGCTATAAAGTGCAGAACTGCATGAGAAACCCACGGAAAAACAATCAAACCGGCAGCATTACCATGAGCTTTGATAGACGGCCGCATGGCCTTGCCTCCCCGAGCAAAAAGGACCCGTTTTGCAGTCCCGATACTTTAGCTGCGCTATGTGAGGTTAATTAAAAAACTCCCTTAGCTGTTGGGGGCACCAGGCAAAGCCTGCGGTGCCACATCAGCAGCTGGCAGGCGCGAGCGCGGGTCACTGTGCATCGCACCCTGCACAAAGGCCTGCAGAGTTCAGCCGAGATAAGACACTCCAAAAATGCCCCTTTTCTGCCGAGGGCGGCCAGACCACGGGGCGGGCACAGGGTGGCAGCTCCTTCCTCCCGCGCCCGCACACCGGCACCTTGGGATGAGCAAGGAGGGAAGAGCCCCTTCCCTTAGACCGGGATGTCGCGTTATGTGATGAACGCAGCCCATCTTCAGTTGAATCAACAGTCTTGCTACTGGTTTAAGTCACAGCATAACCTTAGTTGTAAAAGCTAGATTTCTTTTATGTATATACTAGTAAATTTACATTCCATTTTTTTCCAGATTCAAACCTCTCTATTGTTATTAACACTGGCCCAATAAATAAAGAAATGAATGAACGAATAAATAAATAAACAAGGAGTGAACAGATTCACATCACGTGTCCTGTGTCATATACAGCCCTTAAGCATTTCGCATGCTCTTTAATGGATTGATAACCGGACCTCATTCTCATAAAATATTATCAAATGCCCAACATATAGAATAAGCCAGATGGATATATTGCTATTAATGATAATTGCCTGTATACTGTGCTTGCTCAGCCCTCCTCGACACCCTCCATCTGCAAGCCCCAAGCTCTCCATGTAGAGCTGGTAACCCGCTTTTAGGCCTTGATTTGGGCGTGCATTCCTTGAGTTTGAGCGGGACAAAATGCAGGTCGGCACAAAAATTGGTGGCGGACAGAGGCCCATGCACAGAATTGCACGCGATGGCTGCGAAACACCTGCCTTTGGCTCGAACAACTCAGGAAAGCAGACAGAGCCTCCTTGAAGCTGATTTTACTAGTTTCCTTCCGCCTAAGTGGTATAAATGGTTAAACGGATCAGTATTTTAGCTTGAGCAGTCCTGGCATTTGCTTTGTTCCTTGCCAGGCAAATTCTTTCAGGCCCTCGTCTGTCAAGCTCCTAGTTCAAGTTCAGAAGTAACCGCTTCCTCCTCATGCAACTCCTTCAGCCCCTCGGACGGATGCGGAGAACCCGAAGCCAAGCGGTGCCCTCCCTGAGGCCGGGCGGCAGCTGAGGCTGGAGCGCGCGCAATTCCCTTACCTCGCCGATGCCGTGGGCCAGGTGCGAGCGCGGGGAGCCGCGGCGCGCGCCTCCGCCCGCGCAACCCTGCCCCTGGTCACGAGCGCCGCTCCGGGCGGCCCTGCTCCGCGTTATTGGTCCGTGAGCGTTGGCCATTTAAATTCCTTGGGAGTCATTTGTTAAGGGCTCTTAGGCCGAGGCTAAGTGGGTGGGACGGGAGGGAAAGGGAGGTGAGCACTGCCAGGCGCCGAGCGCTCTCCAGAGCTGCTTGGAAATTAATGGAAAACCACCTGTAACTAGTGGGGTTTGGGAGGGATGGGGCTGAGCTCGTGGGGAGGAAGGGCCAGGGGAAGCCTTGCTGTTTTCACAGGGGGTTTGGAAGGAAAGACTTCATTCAAAATTCAAAACTTACTGCAAAAAAAGGGAGTGAAACATGTACAAACAACTTCTTCCTAGCACAAGGCGTTGTGCAAATAGCTTGAGTTATTCACAACAGATAAGATAAAGAAGGCGCATATTTTGCTCCATGGCGTGAGGTTTTCGGTAAAATCCTTTGCTTTATACATGCTTGCTCAAATTATTTTTGTCTGCACTTAATGGATTTGCCTTTGGTTGCAGGGAAAACGGCCTGTGCACGAGGTAGGTTCACGAATGTAGGAGGAAGCCGGATTGCAGGAATAATTCAGCCAGGGCTGGATACCTGGCGGCTGCCGTTTCAGTTGCAAACACGGAACTCAAATGTGTTTGCTTGCGAGGCAGAAAAAAAAAAGAAAAAAGGCTGGTGGAGAAGTAAAAGCAAAGGGGTGGTAAAACATGATTCATGACAGTAGAAATGGTTTGTACATAACAACGGTACATTAGGCCCCAGCAGCACTTAGGCAAAGCAAACAACACACCTTGCCGAGCAGTGGAGAGAAGGAACCGGAGTGAAACACGCTCGGGATGATGGATTTGGCAGGGCAGCCGGCAGGGAGGATGACCCGCCAGCGGGAAAAGAGGGCGCAGGGCAGGCCGGGGAGCGGGCGGGTTTTGCGGAAAGGCCGATGGGCAGAGGCAGGGAAAGGCCAACAGGCCACGGCAGGGACAAACCACCGCAGGCCACAGTGCCCTCTCCAGCTGCCCCAGGAAGCGCTTCCCCCTCAGCCTCACACACTCCTCAGGTCGGCTGCGACTCGGCCCAGACGCCTCTGCTGGGGTCCTGGGGGCCCTCAGGGTGCAGGGCTCTCCTGAGGCCCTGGGCAGGTTCCTTGCAAGCAGTTTTACCCAGAAATCAGCACTTGTGACCACTGGTGTGTGGCGCAGGAGAAGGGTTTGAAAGTTCTGTGAATTCTCGTCACAAAGAAGATAACTCTAGTGCACCCTCCTTTATCTGATTGCAGCACACTGAAAATAAAAATGCATCTGGCTAAAATATGTACCTTAACATGCATTTGCACACCCTACGTACCTACCTATCTACCTATCAGTAATTTTAACAGTCAATTCACAACTTGTTTTCTGACATATCTATTCCTTCTCTCTCTCTTTATTTTCTCCCCCAAAAGTAAAGCTCAGTCCTCCAGACAAGCACGTGGTTTTCATTCTGCTTTCTGGTTACTGCACTGGAGAGTACTCCAGGAGGCACCACGGTGAGCTTGCCTTGTCCTTGCCCTTTCCTCCTGCTTCAGGCTGCAGCTGCACAAAGGGCATTGGGCCAAGAGGATTTTTGCCCTAACCCAGTATGAGCGATTTCTTAGTTTTGTTTCAACTTTGTGCTCCTGGCATCTCTGCAAGAATGGTGAGCATGACAGTGCCCCGCGGCCCACAGCAAGGCCCTCCAGATGCTTGGAAGGCGGCAACGCCTGTGGCAAAGCCAGTGTCCTATCCTTACAGTGAGCAGCAAAGGCAGCTCTTCCAGCGACTTTGGACTCAAGTCCAAATGGTGACTGCAACCGGACTGCTCCGACTTCTAGACCGCAGTAGGGTGGCCACCGTGTGTTAGGTGCAGTACAAACACACCTGCAGCCCACATCCTGGTCCCAAAACGCCTGCAGCCAAGTGCACCGTGCCAGCCTTTTATCTCCAGCGTGCCTCTCTGCGGAGCTTAACCCCTCAGGGACGAGGAGGCACTGGGAAGCAGCTCAGACTTGGCTGGTAGGAAGCCACATATCAGGCCCGCATGTTGCCCAAGACCATAAAAGGAAATGGTCTCAAATCGGGTTAAAAACTGGGAGATTCTGCCAAAATTAGCCTCATATCTCAATCTCACTGACTGTATAGGAAAGTGGGTATATAATACTTAGCTCACAGAACTCCCCTTAACAAAATTAATTTTTTAAAGTTAGGATCCTTATCTTTTTTTTTTTTTCCTTTCCTCTTGGAAAACAAATTACTCTTAGCTTTTAACTCTATGTGTTATAGAGTGAATCTAATCAGCTACAATCAAGCACATGCCTGAATGCACAGGCAAGATTGTTCCAGAGTAAATGGAAAGAGTAAATGGAAAGAAAATACCTTGATGGCAGAAAGCTGATGGGCTGACATGTGGCACACTCATTTTTAAGAAGGATCTTACAACTGTCATTTGAATTAGTATCTTCTAGGGAGCTGGCCTTGCTTCTTCTTTGTACTTTCACTTTTGGCTGAAGCTTGTTGGTAGTTTCCAGGATATGCCCTGATTATTGTTTAAAATAATTACACGTCAGTAGATGAGTAGCTACGTGGTGTTCTGAGGTGTTATTCTTCCCAACAGCAGGATTTGAATATATAGGTGGTGTTTGTACAGAGATCCTACGAGAGTTCGGCAGGACCCTTCAAGACAGGGTCCGTGTACCCGCTGGCTTTCCAAACTTCGGCTTTAAATACACTGTGTCTATTACTCTTGTAATGTCTATGTGGTTTTCTGTAATGGCTCCTATATAATGGGGGGAGATACAGCTAGGGTTGAGTGGAAAAGTTTTAACAGCAGGTCATGCAAGCACCAGGAGGGGTGGAATCTGTACACACACCCACTCACGCTCCTCAAAAAGCATTTTTTGAACTTTGGTGTGAATACAAATACATGTTTTCCCCAAACAAACAGCTTGACCACAGCAATGAGCTGTCACCCTCTACTACAATACCAATAATAAATATTTCATTATTTCTTTTTTGATAATCATCAGCTAAGTAGCAACCAAAGCCTGGGAGGTGCAAATGGGAACAGTGAAAGAAAGCCCATGCAGTCTGGTCCAACACAGTAATAAAAGAAAAAAAGACTCAAAGTTGAGACAATAACAGGAAGAGTGATTCACTTGAAGGTGCTAATGCTTCTCCAATAAAGGCCTGCTCCCTGACACAGAAAGCCTTTCAAGGAGCCTGTATGCTTCCCATCATCTGCTATTTTTCTAGAAAGAGGTGCGTGTTCCTGCCTGTGCTGATAGGGTGCACTGGACGCACTTGGGGGAAAAGCACAAATGAAGCCCAGGTTCTGGTTTCTGGGATGCTGACAAAGATCCAAGCCAAATACTCAGGGAGATGCAGAGGCTGTTCACAGCCTCATCCTTTTACTGAGGGCCACTGTGTGATTAACAGTCAGGATTTCTGATGGTTAGGGTAGGAAAGAGGATTTTGGGAGGTACTGCAGCCTGGCAACTGATAGGATCACCACAGAGGCAGCAGAAAGGAGAAAGAGAAGTGAGAAGCGAGGAGTGGGTTGGCTTTTACGGCTACATCTGATCTCCAGAAGCTACTGACAGACTGGGGTGTAAGGAGAAGGGAAGGTGCCAGGTAAAGTGTTTCACCTGCAAACCACAGGCGTTTCATGTGGTTTGAACTGAGGGTGAGCTGTGAAGCCTCTCATCTCAGTCTCTGAAAGCCTTTACATTTGATCAACACATGCACACGCAAGCTCTTCCACAGCCACAGGGCCATGAGGTCTTCATAGCGCTCACAGCATAGCACTCACAGCCTTTTTTTATTTTCATTTCTTTTCCTTTTCTTCTCCTTTCCATCTCTTTTTAACAAAATGACTTCGTGTTTCGTGGAACAGGTTCCTACATGTTTGTAGAACTGTTTTACTGCCTATCTGAATGTTTAAAGAGAAAACATCACTTTATTTTGATGAATAACATGCGCTCTTACACCTGTTCTTATGTAGTGCAAGTTAATAAAGCACAATTCCTTATGTCCTGGCTTTATGAAAATTGCTACGGACCGCAGACTGATAAAATTCTTAGGAAAACCTACATCCTGCAATGGGGACCACTATCATACATAATAGGTATGTCACAAACATACAATTATATACCTCAAAGCAGTTTTTCTATATAGCCTATAGTCTCATGAGGCTGAGAATCTTCTCTGAAAAAAAAAAAAAAAAGAAAAAGCCTGAGGAATTAGGTCCTGGAGATGTTCTTAGATGCCATGCTCACCCATCCAAACCTCCCGGGTCCCTTGAAGCAGCAGCCCTGTGACCACCACTATCAAGACATGGTGGTGTGTGGTCCCTGGTGAGGAAGGGATGAAGTTTGGGGCTCTTCAGGTAGGGTTCCTTTTGGGACAGGTTTCCTTTGGGACCTGCCATAAGAGCAGTCTTCTCACTGAGTTGTAAAGATGGCCAATGACACCATGGCCTTTTCCCCTTTTCTTATTTAAGCTCAGTTTTCTCTGGTTCATGGGCAATTAGTGGTTGTCCTGATAACCTTAACTGTTGCTAGACAAAGTTTTGTTTCCATTTCAGCAAACACTAATTGTCACTCTGTAATGAAAGTCAACCAACACTGAAGATTTCCTCTGTGTGTCTAAGTTCCCTTTCCCCATGTACAATCTTGTACTTTCATTTGAGCTCAGAAGAAGGCGTTAGGTGCCCAAACTTAAGCAGGCAGATATGGAACAAGCTCTATCTAGGCTAATAAATTTCAATTAGGGCACAAAAAAAAAAGAAAAAGAAAATGAAGAAAGCCCAAAGTGCTGCTTCTTGTTCCCCAGGCTACCACCCAGCTCCAGGGACATGGGGCTGGCATGGGGAAGGAGGAGGAGGTGGCACTGGCCCTTTGGGCAGCATAGTTGTCTTTAAGCACTTGTGGAAGCACCGCTGGTGGGGAGGTCCATGGGGAAAGCTCAGGGTTTCCTTAAAAGCTCCTGAACCTAGATTTAGAGCATGGCTCCTGCTTTGCAGAGAACCCTGCGTTTCAGGGCAGTTGATGAGGGCCCTTTTGCTAACACTGAGGAGCTCACTGAACCATCTAGAGAGATCAGAGGGTAGGATAACAAGCTGTTACTTTTTAAAAGGGCGGACACAGCTGGTGAATTTTAGTGCTGCCGATCCCACGGGGCCGCAGGGGCTGCAGGTCCCAGGGCAGAGGTCTCGGCTCTGGATGGCCGGAGCTGGGGGGCACCAACCAGCATTAGCGACGCCATCAAGTCGCGCAGGCCACCAGCTTCCCCCTTGGGCTTTGTCTGGAAAATATTCCCAATTTACATTCCCACGACGTCCCTCACAGGCCTTTGGCAATGGGCAGCATGGTGGGGGGTTGTGGTGCATATCTGCAAGATGGGGGATGGAGACCACCAAATGGTTTTAGTAAATGAGAATATTAAGAGAAAAGAACTTTCCCTCTAGCTAACAGGCTTTATGGAAGGTTATGGCACCATCTTATCTACTTTACTTATTAAATTATTTAGTTATTTAGTTATTAATGTCTTATTGGAAACAAGACAACATCCTCCATCTCAGAAATCATTTATAAAAAGAGGTTGCAAAGCTTTTGACTAAAGGAGACCAGCTGAGTTGCAGGTGCATTTCCCACCTTCACTAATTTCTGTCTCTTTTGCGTTATATTTTATTGCACATTCCACCTGGTATGTTACAGAATACTGATTCAGCCTCAGGATTACAAAATGCAGCCATGATTTAAGCAGAGTCTGAAGTGCCCTTGTGCAGTCAGTCTACCACACTCAGACTCTGGTGTCTTTATGAACTCTGTAGGTGTTAAAATAGACAAAGTTTTATATCAGTGCTATGCCGTCAGAATAGGTGGGACTGGACTTTATGCAAACAGTAGAAAGATGTGTCCGGGTTGGGAGATATCCCGAATCCGTTGGCTGGAACTGAGCAAAGAGTCATTCCTGCCAGGACCTGCTCCCACCTCGTCTCCACCGCCCTGCTTTGTACCATGTCTCCTTCTCACCCCATGCAACCACTTCTCGTGAGGTGGGTTTAGATTGCATGGATGGATGGATTTGCCTTACACTTGCAGCTATTCCACCAAACCTGTGGAAAAGCCATAGAGAGGCAAAACCAGCTCTGTAACCAAACCAGCCCCCAGGGTACAGGAGCGCTTCGGCCTGCGTGCGGCCTGCGGCAGTGGCACCTCCAGGGTGTCCTGCCTGCCACCCAAACACGGGGCCTGCAGGAATGAAACGTCACCGTTAGGGCCTTCTTCAACAAACCTGCTGCTCTCAAAGAAAACCCTCAGCACGCTGGTGGCATAGATCATTCTACAGACATCCAGCAGGATAAAACAAACGAGGCACCTGTGGCTACAAGGATCATCCTAATGGAGAGGTCTAGGAATGAGAAGAATAGTCTGAATGGCTGTAATTAAAGACATTAGAAAATTTGTTCTCTTCCTTCCTTACTTCAGAAATGCTTCTGCTCTGCCTGAGGAGCTGCGGCTGCGTTGGAAAGGGCAAGAGGTGGCGCCTGCCCACGCTGAGCAAACGGACCTCCTTCCGGGGGAAGGAAAAGGCTCGGGCACGTTAGATTTATAGCAGAGACGCAGCTTATGGGAACTACTGTCCCCTGTGACTGGACACAAATAATATTCAGCAGGTATCTGAAACTGTTTAGCTGTTTGCAAGGAAGCATCTGCAATTAAACAGGAAATTGCAGCTTGTCAGAGGGCTAACCAGGTGACAAATGACTAATTCCTCAGAGATACTCCCTTCTTCTGGAAAACACAGTTAAGATCTTCTTGGGAACTTTAAAAGGTCAATGGCTCTTTTACCCCTTATCCTCTCCCCTTTTCAACAACATGCACAGTGAACAACACATTTGGTGGGAAAAAAAAACCAAGCACGTGGAATGCATTTTAAAGGAGAGCGTCTAACCAGCTGTGCTGAGGAGCAGCTGCCAGGGCTGAAGCCGGACACTGCTGGGGCCGTGCGCTGCCGCGGGAGCACCACTGGAGGAGAGCAGAGACCTGCATGTGCAGACATCTTCCATCCCACGACATTACTGGAGGTTACTCCTAATGAGAGATGGACCCGTTTTCATGCAGTTTGTTCCCGTTTTTTCCCAGTTTGACTCATTATAGCATGGTTACCACAGGATCCCTGAATATGAGCATGTAGTAAATGCTGCAACAACCAGGTTGCCACCTACCTGTGACCTGTCAAAATGCTCACTTTCATGGCATTGTTTTTTAGGTCTGAACACCTCTCACATATATTAAATTAAAAAGAAAAATCCTTTATATCTACAGAAAGAGTTATTCTTTGAGGTGTATGTTGAGAGATGATTGTTTATTTATTTATTTATTGGTCTAAATAATCTGAATGAGTCTAATTTGTTCTCGATGTCACATAATCATTTTTGACAGAAGAGTCTTACATACAGGGATCTAATTTGACTCTCATATTTGCTTCAAGGTATTAAATCACTAGTATGTACAAAATAATGCATTCCAGAAACAACAAATAGGGCAGTCAAGAGGTGAGGCTTTCCTTGATTTGTTCTTTGACCTTTGTCTCTTCAAGTAAAATTGTTTTCAGAGTATGTGCTGCAAGACTGAAGAAGAGTAGTAGGTGATATTGAAGCTTTAGTAGGTTATATTGAAGCTTTCTGTCAGTGCAAGGGAAATTCTTTGGAAATTCTCTAGAAATTCTCAGTTCTTTGGGGAACAATTGTCAGAAATGAAAGCTAGGTGGAATAAAACTGCCTTGTACATGATTTCTTAAGCATATTGATGATTTCAAGAAATTCTTGTATGTGCACCTGCAAATGCTGTATGATAGAGTTGGAAAGTTTACTCTGGTCTGTTATTGATCTCCCTAGATGATTAAACACAATGCTAAAAAGCAACCATTGAGTACACATGATGGCTGCTGTGCCTGTCCATAGTGCAAAAGAATGGAGCTAGGGAAGAATGAATGTTCAGGCCTGTGCAAGCCACAGGAAGCCAGATGGTCACCAGAGACACACGTGGCTTGCCCCACAGTCAGACATGACCCATGAGAGCCAGCCACAGTGTCCTGAACACACCAGCTCAATGTACTCCTGGTGTCACCTCCTCATGAGCCCACCATCATGTTCACATCTCGTGCTTCACTTCAAAAGTGGTTCATGCTGAGGAACAGGGTGGCTGTTCCTGTCCCAGGGACAACTCCAGCATCACACCATCTCTTGCCATGAATCATTTCCCCATGAGTTTAACAACGGTCTAAGCATGACTTAGACCCTACTACCATGAGGGTCTCCGTGAAATTGGAAGGTGGTAAATTTTACACTAATGAGGGCAAGTTCTCTATCAAGCAACTGCTGCAGGATCTATCTGAGGACTAAAGCCTCCAAAATGGTTGCCCATTTCTAATGAAGATATTCAGCTGTACTCAGAACATATGCAGGAAGCAAGACTATAAAACGCCATGTTTCAGACATAAGACAGTTTCTTGTACTGCCAAGTCCAAGAAGTCCAAGAAGTATATACTGTCTTGGTGTGAAGGTGTAGTAGGTGATTAGGAGAAACTTTGGAGCAGGTGTTATTCCATAATTTCCTTCTGTTGCACGGTGCATTAGGGCAGCTCCTTCTGGTAAATGCACGGGAGAGCAATGCAGGTGGATCGGTAGCCATATTCTCTCAGGCATATTCTGTGTCCACGTGAGGTATAACCATAGGAGACAGTTATGGGATGAGGTTGGCCTTGGAGGTGCTCCTCAGCCGCGGGGCTGTGCCACAGGCTGCAGTCCTGCTGAGCACAGATGAGCTAAGCAGCCGTGCACACAGGGCAGCTGCCTCTGCTTTGTGCCAAAACGCCCAGCCCGACCACAGCTTTGAGATCTTAATTGGAGAAGGGGCTTCTTAGGTCATAGAGAAACAACAGAACAAATTATCAAGGGAACTTGAATCATTACAACCTCCAACAACAACCTGAGCTGATAAAAGGGCATTTTACAAAAGGTTCCTCCCTGGGTACACTGTGATCGTGTTTCACCAAGAGCAACCAACTTTGCTCCTACCTCAGCTGGCCAAAGGTCACCACGTCAGAGTGAACAACGTCCCACAGCACCCGATGGTGAAATGCCCCTCAGCTCGCCACAGGCCAGAAGGGGAGCTTCTTGGAAAGACAACACTCACACGTATCAACTCTTGTATATACTTAAACCTGGAAGGGGAGGGAGTGCATTTCTGTACAGAAGACCGGTGGTATTTGTCACTACCACCGTAACAGAATAAACAGCCATTAAACAGACCTCATGTAGTCTTTTGTGAGGAATTAATATTCCCTTTTGGATATGATTCCTCACACTTACACACACTTTTTTATTTTATTTTTTTAATCAATGCTTGGTATTTTTAGCCTATTTTCTTAAAACAATCCCTTAGCCTCAGCACTCTAGGCTTACAAAATCACTTTGTGTCCCCTCTTTAACAACTTCTGAACCTGCCAGCTGCTTGCAGCCAAACGTCATGCAGAGGAACAGGTATCACAAGTATTTTAAGCTTGTACAGCTTTATGAAAACCAGGGCTAAGCAGGAGAGAGGACCTAAATTTGTTCCTGGTTGAAGGGGAGGCAGTTACAAGTCAGCTCCTCCCCGCTCCCAAGGGCCAGTCAACGTGGATACACAGCTCTGAGCAGCTTGGAGCCTGCTCAGCCAAGCAGGAATTGGGTGCAGAAAGGAGCAGAGGAGAAATGCATAAGCTGGGGGAGGGCAGCAGCTGGAAATATCTAGTAGAGCTGTAACTATTAGACATTCCTCCAGCACTACTGTAGGAAACCAGGCTTAATGAGCTCTGCTATTCACAGACCATGCGGTTATAATGATGTTAAATCCTGCGGTCCTCGCCTGTCAAATTCACACTGAGATAAGTAGGAGCTAAGCATGCTCCACAGTCTTTGAAAACTATGTAAGTGCTGCAGTGTTGGCCTGGAGTCTGATTTTAAATATCCATATCTTGGAATTGCAACAGGTACAAATCAGGAACTCCATCATCAGGCACAAACTTATAAAAACTGTATTAAAAATCATGCAAAAATGATATACAGTTCCATTCTAATTCTATGTAAAAATCAAATTTCTTTGACTGTATGACACTTCATTAGGCCATATAACTTTTTAAGAATTAACCTAGGGTCTAAAATTTTCCTGTTTTCTTCAGAAACAGTATATGTAGGCTTTATTAAGTTTGCCACAATTACAAATATAAGGTTACTGAGATGCCACAGAAGAAGAAATGAAAACATTTAAAGGTGTGCCCTGCAGCCAAGATACTATGAAACGTAGGATTTAGCACTCTTGGAATGGGAAGCTGTATGAAAAATCCTGGCTGCTGTCTTTTCTTTTTTCAGTTCATTAGTGGAAGCACTGGCTCCAGACAGAACTGCTTTCCTTCCTTCCCTCCTTTTCTAGGAAAAGCACAATGCACAGAAAGAACATAATGGTTTGAAGGAGAAATTGGTTTTCTCTTATCTTTTTCCATCTTTCAGTTGCTCTTCATAACAGTGGTTAATTTTAAAGCAATAGTAACAAAGAAGATGCATTCAGAAAGAACTGACCTTCTAATAAAGCAAGAAATATCCAGGATAGCCCAAAATCTGGAGGCAATGATGTCCTTTAATGAGGATGGTATAATGGAACAATCCATCTAGTTGTCCACTGATGGTCTGGAAAACCCTGAAAGCTAATGTACTAAAAAAGCTATTGTGCATTTATTTCAGCAAAGGGAAAAATTAGTTTATTTATTATCCCATTATGGGTGTTTGCTTCTAATGTTCTTATACTCAAAGGCAGTTGAGGCACCAAAACAATGTATTGTTTAATATCAAACAATGTTCTTGTTTCTCATCTGAACAGGGAGGCCAACACTTGCTTGACTGTACAGTTAGAATGAATACATTACAGCTATAAATTTAGACTTGACTTATCAAAAAAATAAGCTGTCTAAAAGCTTGGGGTGAGGGGAATGTAATAGGAGAAAAGAGGGCCCATCACTATCTGTCAGGCATTCTCTAACTAGCCTAGTCTTTTGAAAGCACCATGTTTTACAAATGCAAGTATGTGTCTTTAGCTCAAAGACAGCAAATCTCATCTTGGTGTTGGGAAATATAAATGTTTCATTAATGTGGCAGAGTCACATGCAGGACCTTCAGCTGAAGGAGCCAGAGCAGAAGCTGCTGAGAAAGGTCTTAGGTTCTAGAGCTCTCACGGCAGCAGAGGCCCCAGGTGAATCACTGGGTTCCTTCACACTCTCAAGCCTCGCAGGCCTCATGTCTGCTAAGCACAACCCAAGCACTGTCTGGTATCATGGGATAAATCATCCTCTTACGCTTTGCTTCCCCATAAATAACACAATGCAGTTGGTGCATATAAGTGAAAACTGCTGCTTAGAAAAAATACTCAAACAATAAATGATGGCCAGTAGGCTAAATTAGAGGGAAAATAAAAGAGGTGCCAGGCACACGTTTGGCTTCCATATCTCCAAAACACCTCACAGGAGTCCACAGAAACAAGCCAGGAAAACCTGGGACTGAAGTGAGGGAAACGTTTTCACTTGGGTTGCTCTCGGTCTAACTACTTGGAAGAGCTGTCTGAAGCTTAGGGCTAGAGCAAAAGGCTTGTTCAGCTCTACATGTGAAGAAATCAACCTATTAAACACAAGAAAAATCGTGGAGAAGCAGTTGACCTGAGCCTGCTGGCCCCTCCTCGCATGGACATTTGCAGTGCAAGTGGTTAAACAAAAACCTGAATGAATGAAAACAGAGCCTAGTCACGGGGAGAGAGACGGGCACCCAGAGGAGGGCGAGATGCTCCAGGGCACAGCCTATTGCTGTGAGCATCAAAGCCAATGAAATACTGGGCTACTACACCCTACTCGTGCAGAAAACATCCTGCTGGTAGCGAGTGAATGGGGAAGTTGTATTTCACAATCAGATTTTAACAAGGGAGTTATGCTTTGGAGATGAGATGCTGCATGAAAGAAATGGGTTATTTTTAAAAGTCAAGGCAAATACTCTGGGGAAGCTGGAAGAGAAACACCCAAAAAGTAGCTGACAGCACAGCTGTGTTTATGAGAACCTGCTCTGCTCAGCCACAGAATAGTTGGCTCATAGATTTCGAGTGCGAGTAATGATTTAATATCTTGACCCAAGCAAGAACTGGAACAGTCTGAGAAAAGATTTTGGCGAGGTTATGTTTAATGAGTCAGAATGTCCTGCTATCTGATCATGTTTGACATGTTTGTAGTTATTTTAAATGCAGTATAATAAGATGAAGTTTTATGCTTCCCTTGCAGTACTAATGCATTCAGCATTGGCAATACTTTTGCACAAGGATGTGTCTCCCTCAGAAAGATGCGATCCCTGCTTCTCAACTGAACCTATTTGGCTGTGGACTTGCCCTCTCTATTATGACTCACATATGGAGCCACTCTTAGAAAGGAGCTTTTCCCATCAAAGCGAATCCTCAACACTGTGGGAAAACTGGCAGCTTCATTCAGCCCAGGTGGTGTCTGCCTCATGAGCACCCCGCCATTTTGTGCAGGTTCTCCTTTCTCCTAGGCCCCGGCATGCGCATGTATGTGTGTGCGTGTGTCACATCTTATGGTGTTTGTGGCTTTTTCACAGGAGCAACCAGAGGGATAAAATAAGAAATACAGCACGCTCATGAATCTGAAATTATTGCTCTTGGAAAGCTGACTCAAGCAGAGTCTGGGACCCTTGTTTGGACGACGATCTTAAAAGAACTCCTAGCCTCCACACTTAGCCCCAGCTCAATTTATTTGAAAACATAAATATTTAGTACAACAGAGCTGTCTGGAAACTTACAGTCATTATAAATTAGCTAATGAATATAAAATGCTACTTAAATATTTTTATAAACAAATAGAAAAATCTATTGTATATAAAAATATCATCAGCGTAACATGGTTATTTGAGGTCTCAAAAAGCTGTCCTCATGGCTAAAAAATTTAACATTTACAAAAGTGCCTAATTAGATTTTTTTTTAATGAAATGAAAGTTAGGAAAGTTAGATGTGACATGGCCAAATGCCAGTTTTGGAGCTGCACAGCAAAAGCTCATTTCTGTCAGAAACTGCTATAAACTCTAATATGAAAGCTGCAGTTACCAGAGTACTTAGCATTAACTGTCATATAGCCTCAGTGAGGACCCCTGGATTAAAGAGGAAAAGCAGAGGGAGGTTGGGTTCATTTGGCTGTTTGCAAATCTGTTTGACCAACACATAACAAGGCAGAACCTCCTTACACAAACCTATTGAACTTGCATGTTAACCGTCAGAAAGATAGATTTTCACTTGTCCACTTCCATTAAAAAAGGCTTGCCTGATGTCTTGTCACAGAAACTATTCTAAAAAATATATATTTTTTTAAACAAAGGTACTTTAGAAATGAAGGTAAAAGAATCCTTTAAAAAAAAAGATTGGACTTCATTCACAAAAAAATAGCAGTAATTTATGTAATTACAGCTCTAGAAAACCTGAGTTTAAACAAAATAGCAAACTATCTTGAACCCAAATGGACAAGCAGATAAATAAAAGGACAGACACAGATCCTATCTCCTGTAGTTTGGCACATTTGTGCAATTCTACACTGTAAAAAAATGACTCCTTAAAAAAATAATAATAATTAATGCATCTCCAGTATAGTCAAGAGCAACTCTCTGGCCTCAAAATTCAGCACTTAAATAGCAGTTAATAACTGGCAGGCAGAGCAATGATGGGCTCTCAACATAGGGCCCAGCAAGGTTGCCGGAGTTCTCCACAGAGTTCTGCACAAGTCAGGGAGATGTGCAGCCCTCTGAAATGCTGGGCTCATGCGGGGCTGCTTTGGGTCATCAGGAGGAATTTTTAATAAGTCCTCTCATCTCCAAAAGAGAATGTTAATATTCACAAGAAATTCTCAGTTTTGCACATCAGCCATTTTGAGCAAGAGCTGCAATTTTCCTTACTTCTTTTTTTGAGAGAGAATTTTCACTTACCTTCTTCTTTTTTTTTACCTAATTTTAACCTCACTTTCTTTTAGCTTTCTTCTAGGTTCCAAAATGAGCAAGCTGTCTTCACAAGTGGAAGCACTTTAAATCACATTTTTATTAACAACTACAGTGTGCTAACAGTTATATACATGCTAGCTGGGGTGGACCCTACATGCCTCTCACACAACATAGACACACGTTGCAGCAACCTCCCTGCCCTTACAGTTAATGCACAGGAAGGCTCTCACCAGGCTTTTATTTTGCATTGAAGACACTCCCAAGTAATTCAGGGATTTATTATTGAAACTTCCTTGTATGAAATGCAAATGAAGAGCAGAGCTGAGCTGTGCCTATGGTATTAAATGGGAAGAAATTGAAATGATGAAGTTTGCATTTTCTTTTCCCTTAACCAGATTTCATTGCAATTTCTTCCCTCTGTTTTTCCATGATGGAGAGAGGTCATTGTTAAGGTTAAGACAAGGTTCTTTAACTATCCTACTTCTGCTTACACAGTGGCTCACCATCCTATATGTCAGATTGAGTAATTCCAGTAAATCCAACTAAGGCTGACTATCCATGTCAGAAGCTTCCCAGCGCCAAATCCTTAGTCTCATTTTTCTTTAGAAAGTCATCTGCCTCTGCAGGGCTAAATGCAGATGTGGTCTGAGCATCTCTGAGAGCAGCTGAAGACCATGATGACTGAGTGGCCACCTGAGTATTGCATGTGGAAACATTAACAGGAGTACCACAAAGGAGGTTAGAAAAAAAGGTGCTTCTGTGTATGACAGTATATTTACCTAGCAACTTTGGCTTGAAAGTGCATGCATTTTTTCAGGTGAAAGTATTCAGTTCAGTAAGGCTTAGTATAATCCCAGCTGACAGTCTAAGGACTGTACTTGGAGGGAAAAAAAATAAGCACTTTTACTGGAAATGTTACCACAGTATTTATCTGTTAATATCTTTGTAGAAGATGGGAAAGAACTGGACTAGGAACATTTCTGCAGAAAGGATGAAAAGATAGCAGACTTCACATCTGCAGAATATGATTTCCTTCACTCAGCCACTACAGATTTTAGCTGGAACAATGTGGATTTATTTTTAAGCCAAATGCACATTAGATACAAGAGAAGCAATCAGAGGAAGTCTCAAAAGTGATTTATTCCGAGCATGAAAGCTAAATGGCACTACAACTTCTGTACAGTCTTTTCCTTTCGTTCTCATAGTCTAGGAGCTGCAGCAAAATTCTGAAGAAAAAAAGTAAGTCAGGATGTTGTAATATGAGAAGTAAAACTCCATTGATTTAACCATGTTTTTTCAATTTATTTTTGCTAAGATCATTATTTTTACCTTGCAGCATCTAAGCAAATTTTCACCACATTACAATACTGTTTGATACTGACAACTGTTGAGAGTGAAGGCAAAACTGTGACCATGCACTAGGGAGGGCACAGCTGATACTCATTTAGATAGATATGTTTAATCATCAACTACATACTGCACTCTGATCTGAGCAAGTGGCTGGATGAGATCAAAAGTTATTCTGAAAATTATTACTGAAGGCAATGAATTGAATAAAGAAGCATTCTCGGTGAAAGAGCACGCTGCAGAAAAGAAAAACTAAATCAAGATCTATGCACTCATTTCTCATTGACATCACTGGGAACTGCATATACATGCATCCAGCACAAAATAACGTTGGTAATTTTGGTAATTAAAATAATTAAAGTTACTTCATTTCAGAGAAATTACATTTCATATTCAGTTGCAATTCATGGGTTAACGTCAAACTCATTATTTTAGCAAAACTGAGATTTCAATGGGTTATAAGTGCGTATGCTCAGCTGGAAATGTGCAAGCATCAGTTTATATGTCTGTAATCACTGTCTTCTGCACTTTACCTGATCATTTCATTCACCCCAATGGAAAAAGGCAAGACAGCTTATTGTGACAAAGATAGCTTCTGCAACTGCTGACAAAAAGTTAAATAGTTCTCCTCAGGAAACCATTGCTTCTGTAAAAGGCAAAAATCTCCCAGTAAAACTCACAGTTCTGCCTTAAGGAGATGGACTAATTAAATGCTAATGTTCTAAATTGCTTACAGAGAAATGTGAACGAGCTATGCCAGTCACATGGGCATTGTACAAGAGGCCGGCAATGGAAAAGCTTTTCCATCATTCATGGAGAGAAAAGCACTGAGCCACATTCCAACAAAAGAGACATGATGATTTTCAGAGACTGCAGGGAAACTCGCTCTTCTCTCTCGAGCCCAAAGGCCTGGCTGTTGCCTATCTAGGATGTTCTTTAGCTGCCACATGCCTGCTGTGTTCAGTGAAGAAAATGATTATAAATTTGTCTCCACACAGAGTATACTCTTCTGCAAAGAAGTCCAATGGAAGCGATGACTTTGTTGTTACCAACAAAACCAAGACCAAAGTAACTTGTCTTATACAAGTGGGCTTTTGTCACCTTCTTTGTTGTGGGGAATTAAGAAGAGTAATTAAAGCCCATCTGGTGTGATCCCTGTAGGCAAACTAGTGCAATAAATAAATGATGACCACTGAAATGCGTGCTGACATGCTGGAGGTCCCTGAAGGCCCAGGCCAATGCTGCTTTTAGGGCAAGGGGGAATGGGTGTAAGCTGAAGCACAGGAGGTTCCACATGCAGGTGAGGGGGAACTTCTTTACAGTGAGGGTGACAGAGCAGTGGAACAGGCTGCCCAGGGA
>JAUBOD010000339.1:1349494-1360617 GCA_032353885.1 Nothura maculosa
CTGAGTAAGATGCTCCCATGAGTGCACACTCAGTTCCCAGATGAAAAAAGTCTTGGAGAAAATTTGTTCAGACATTTCAGGAAGTAGCTAGTGGTATCTGAACAGACAGCTGTCCTGGGGAGAATCCTTTCTCAGATGAGAGGTTTGCAATGAGCACTTCATAATTCATCAGTGGGAAAGATAAAGGTAGTGTTCAAGAAGAAAAAAAAAAGAAGGTTCTTACACTTTTTACAATTTTTGGCTATACTACGCTTTTACCTGAAGCAAATGTCTTATTCAGCTACCATGCAGAGGGCAATGAGAACACCTAGCTACTCCCTATCACTCCCTGCTGCTACGATCACATCATGCCTTTAAAGGCGGCAGTTTCAGCACGCTCAGGGGCCATGGGGAATGTTAAAGAACATTTCTCCTTACTTTGGCAGTACTGTTGACATTTCAGTAATAACCTCTCAGGGAAAATTAAAACTATTCCAAGAGCAACATTTTATGAATCATAATTAGACCATGAGATGCATCTTTTGCTCAGTTCTCTTTAAAATGTTATGACCCCCTGGCTCTGAAATCTGTGTCTATCTAATGTTGCCTTCCTTGACTCCATGATTCTGAGACAGAAAGGGTTTGGGGTCACACTTAAACAAGTCCTCTGTAGTGTAAATGGGAGCCAAAGATGGAACAGATTTCAAAGACTCAACAAAATCTTATTCCTTCCATCTAAGCCACAAAATCTTCTCTATCACCGTCTGGAATCCTATCTTTGTACGAAAACAGACAAGATAACATTGTCATCACTGTCCTTTGTTTTAGATTTTTTTTTTTAAGTCTCTCTGTGAGCTCAGAGATAAGATTTGAAATCCTTAATTGCTGCAAAGAAAACTTCCACATCAACCCAATTTACTGTCAAATACTGGAATGAGCATTCCTGGGTGGAGAATGCAAGGATCACATATCGATGATGACACCCATGAAAATCACGTGTAGGTCCATAGCAACAATGTACTTTGGTGCTAAGAACTCACCAAATAGCTGAATTACAGTGTGGCCTTTACCAAAATTTTTCTTGAATCATATTTCTATATAGTAGATGCTGGTGGGAAAAGCAAGTAAAGTAAAGCAGTAGTTGCTGCTGGGAATCCAGTTGCTTTGTTCTACAATACTTTTTGCCTGTGTTTTGCTCTAGGACTCTAAAAGTAAAAACAAGAACCACATTTCGCTTAGAGTACTTTTAATAAAGTAAATGTGTTACCACCCTTCAACATCACTTAACAACTGCGGAGGGTCTACCAAGCATAAATTGCATGCAATGTGCAAACCAGCGAGCAAACTGATCCAGAAAAGCTCTGTCACATCAGAGAGGTATTAAAATAGCAAGCATGACTAGGACCTGACACTGACTCTCTTGAGAAGAAGAAGAAGAAACTGGAAGCCACACATTATAAAAAATATTTCCCTTTCTAGCATTATATTTTCCATCTCTTCCTATGCATAAAACATTCTGTATTGGAATGATAAATATTATATATGTCATTGCATATTTATCACACAGAGCAATCTGTGAAAACTCCCTTTCAGGACTACCTGACAACCACCTGGGATATCACAGATGATTTTTTGGGAGTCACCATATGTACTTTTATGTGCTTAGATAAAAACACGTCCAAACTAGCAAGTTACATGCAGAGGTTGGTTCCTGCATGAACAAGTCAGATTTCCCGGCAGGACAGAAACTTTCAGTCCCTGAGTAAATTTAAAGCAATTATTTGAACCTATTCAGCCTCATCCACCTGTGGGATGGATACGTGTAGGATCTTACTAGCAGCTTAAAGCCCGGTAACTTTTTCTATACTCGCTGTTTTGGAACATAGATTTTATGAGGCAAATAACTGACTATTATGAGGCAAAAATACTGAAAAGAAATTGTCACTTTCCCTGCTGTGGCAAAGATGGTTTATATATTGAGTCTTTTTTTCGATTGAGTCACTAAGCCACCCTACTACTGCAAGTAGATCATATGTCTTGGCTAGAAACTCTGACTTGGGCTCTTGCTCTTGGGCTGCAGACTGAGCGGGAGCCAGTTGGTCTGAACCCTGTTAGGAAACCATGGACAAGGTATCTTCAAGTGTAACTTCCTCTGATTTTTTTTTTTTCCAATGGAGAAACAACCAAATGAAAACACCTCACAATGAATGGCACCCCGTTTCCCGCAGCACCTCGCAGTCAAGCACGCGCACAGGCTACGAAGAGCAACGCGAACCCCTGAGCCAGCTTTCCCCTTGGGCCAAGCTCGTGCGGCCGCCGCGCTCACGCGGGACACGGTACCTGCCGAGTGCGCGGAGGGCTCCTGTGCGTGCTGGCCGGCGCCGGGCTCCCACGACTCCCTCCCCCGGGCAGCCGGGTGCCCTTGGTGGCCACGGCCGGGTGCGTGGTCAATGTTTTACCAGCCCGCCGGCCCGCCCTCCGTGCAAACAGTGCACAGGAGCGCAGCGCTCTGCTCGCGCCACCATGGTGTGGTGTGGAGCTGAGGAAGGAGCCCTGCTCCAACTCCTTCTGCCCTCTACACGTGAGACAAAACTAAACACACCCCGAAAGAACTTAAAAAAAGGAAACCTGCTAAGAGCGGGACATGAGTAAAGTAAGTTGTGGGGGAAAAGACTACCACCCAGGTCCTATGGGAGGCAAATTGGTGGCCAGTCAGCAAGGACGACGTTTGTCCACGCACACAGACTGTGTGGCTAGAGGACACCGAGGGCCAGGCCGAACTATGGGGGCACACATGTTCCCAAACGCATGTGCAGTGGAGCAGAGCTGCATGCTAGGCACAGCTAGAAACTTCCGCAGCCACCGTGACCCCCAAGCAACCTTTCCCTGCTGCTCTGAGAGCAGAGGATGGCGGGTGGTGAAGGGAAGAGCCTAACGGTGAAGATGAGTGCAGGAGATGGCAGAGGACGTCCCTGCGCGCTCCCCTGCCGTGGGGGGATCCATCCCCAGGAGCAACTTGGAGTTAAAGTTCAACCAGCCCTAACCAGCGTTCTTGCGCTGCCGCCAAGTTAACCACTGCCAGGAGAGAAAGGAGCTGGCAGCTGCCCCGGAGTTGCTGCTCCTCCCCAGGGGCAGAGGACGCGAGTCTGAGCAGGAAATGGTGCCGGGGCAGCTTTCAGCCTGCAGGTCCCTCTGCCCACCGGACTCACAAACGTGAGCTCACCAGGCGTCATGGGGACAACTAGGCCACTTTGGGGGACTCAGTCTTGTAAGCTTGTCTTGGCTGTCATGGTTCAATAGCCCTACTTTGAGGCGTTGAGGCCCACTGGTTCTTTTGGCCTCATTTGGGTTTTCTAACTTGAGCAGTATGTAGTTTAGTGGTGCATATCTAAGGAGGAATTCCTCTTCGACTGCTCTACCAACCACAGCCTGCTGCATGGAACATCTGGGAGCAGTTCCACGTGTGGGGCTCAGGCCTGATCGTCCAGGGTTTTGTGTAGCCTCATGCATGTCCATCCTCTCCCACCTCGCCCAGCAGTGGGGGGCTGATGGACTCCATCTGATTCCAACAGGGTTGTGGGGACTACCTCTGCCTGCCAGCTCCACTGCCATGTCCACAGATGGCTTTTGGCATGCAAGTTTTATCACGTTAGGACAGGGCTAAATGGATATGTGCCTGGTCATTTTAAGGTAGCCCTTCCTGTGACAAAGCAACAAGAGGGAGCCAGGAGGCCCAAGGAGGTTTGGAGGGGGAGTTGGGCTGTTGCAGAGCTGCTAGTGTGTGTCCAGTCATGGCCCCAAGAGCTCTGCCCCCGCGCTGTGTGCTCAGTCCGCAGTGCAATGAGCCCGTGCAGCTCTGCGAAGCACGTACGCCTGTCACCAATGGGTGCTGCAGGTGCGGCGTTGGCTCCCGCCACTCTGCGTGCACCTTCCCTTTCCTTTTCTTTTGCCTAGAAAAAAGGTAATGGAAGGAGACTCTCACATGCTTGGTGTTAGAGGCAGGATCAGCAGCCTGGGACACTGGCACAATGGACTCTTAGCAAACACGGAGAAGGGATATGGACTGCCTCCAGCTGCCTCAGGACAACCAGCGTCTCTTGGGTATGCCTTACCAACCCCCAGCTGTCAGCTTGTGTTGCCTCTAGTTAAAAATACTCACAGATGCTTCAGAGAATCTGCTCCCAATCTCCAAGGAAGATGTCACCAATGCACAGGGGAGGGAGGGACCAGCCCTCCTCTGGCATCTTTTCCTTAGGCTTGGGACATGGGGATAACCAAATCATGTTGGTTTCTCCATGCCTCGCTTATCCTCTGTTATAAGCAGAGCTAATAACAACCCCCTTCTCCACAATGCAACTCGCTCTCTTAATTGTGATCCTCATGTGAGCCATATGCAAAAAGAGGGGTCTGTGAGCAAACCCTTTTATTTGACAAAGCTTAACTGACCTTGAGGCCCTGTCTGACTTGCTTAGGGGGAGCAGGAGGTGCTCATAGGAGGGCTGCTCCACCTTGCACTGAGAGCTACGCAGTCGGAGTTGAATGAGACAGTGAGGTGTGGGGAGGTGCTGAGGTGTTGCTCCCTCCTGCCCGGATAAGGACACCACTCCTGATCTCAGACACCTTCCCTACAAAACCTTGGGTAGAGAGACATCACTTCTGTGAAAAGAAGTCACTTTTTTGGGCAGCTTGGCATTCCCTGACTGCAGAAGAATTTCAGCAGAGGATTCTGAATGGGAGACCTCACTGCTCCCTACAACTACCTAAAAGGAGGCTGTAGTGAGGTGAGGGTTGATCTCTTCTTCAGAAAAACTATCAAGACGACAAGAGGAAATGGCCTCAAGTTGCACCATGGGAAATTCAGGTTAGACATTAGGAAGAATTTCTACATGGAAAGAGTGGTGAAGCTGTGGAACAGACTGCTCAGGGAAGTGGTGGAGTCACTATCCCTAGCAGCGTTCAAGAAACGTGTAGATGAGGCACTTAGGGACATGGTTTAACAGGCAGGGTATTGAAAGGTTTATGGTTGAACTTGGCGACCTTAAAGGTCTTTTCCAACCATAATGATTCTATGATTCTATCTGGATTAGATCAAGATTTTGTCACCACAGCGTTTCATTTAGTAACACTGCTGGTTTAGGTCTCCAGCAAGGCTGGAAACTGAGGCTGCACTAGAATGATAAAGTGGAATGCTGGTGCTTTGGTTATATTGGGCAAGCTTGAATTTGGTTTACCTGTCAGACAAGGTCACCGCTCACTGCCTGCTGCTAAGAAGTTGTCTAAATACTCACTTTTCCGAAATATTAATACTTCTGCAAACCGTATTAGCATGGTGCAGGTTGGACAGCAGGCCAAGCTGTGTTTAGCCTTGGACTTCAGGGAATTTAGTTTGTCAGTCACAGCTTGTAGGTGCCACTACAGCAGAAAAATCAAGGCTCTGCTGTGGTATAACAGAAGTTGTATAACTTCACCCTGGCTGAATAGGAGAGTGGATAATCTAATGGGTCCTCCCACTAAATCTGTCTGTGTAGACAAGTTGATATAACACCATAGAAACAAAGCTGTGATTTCAGTTGCACAAGCAATAAGAAACAAAAAAGATTATTTCCCCTGCCTACCTGTGTATAGCTGACTTGCAAAAACTTGTGGTCTTTTATTTACAACAGCTTGTGTGACCTTTTGTCTGCTCTCAAGAAATTCACCTCAGATTGAAAAGCATCCCAAATCACTGAGATTTACCTTTCTTTGGAATGAAGAAATAGAAGGATAATGCTTTTATATGGTGTTGCATCTGAAAGGAAGGCATGAACAGGAATGACCGAGTTAAGTACCCTTGTGAGGTATTTCTCTGGAAGTGTTAAAACCTTTTGTTCTTTGTAGCCTGGGATAGGCTGAGATAAAATAATTTCCAAAAGGTCAAACAGCAAGATAGGTGGAATCAGAAGTGCAGCAAAGCTTCTTTCCAACCTGTGTTCAATATGTTTCTTTTATTTTCTGTTTTCAAAGTTACTGCAGTCATTCAGGGAGAGGCAAACGCTCCTCAGGAGGCTGAGCTTGTCCCTGCACCGTCTGTTCAAAGTTCCCTGTACCCTGCTCATAGAGATAACCACGGGGAGGTTTCTGATTAACACACCAATGACACCAAGAACTGTGACCCGCACAGGAGCTTGGTGGCTCATTCAGAGTTGCAACCTTTGTCACAGAGCACAGGTTTCAAGGGCAACATAACACTCGAGTGTTTAGTTTATTAAACTTACTGCCAGTGGAGGAGGTGCTGGGTTATGCAGCATGCAAACTATAAAGAAGTCAAGTGTTAATTTAGTACAGAAAATATATTGTGTCTGCAGGCTGGCTTGGGAGCAACAGAAGGAAAAGATATAGATGCTAAAAGTGAAAAGCACCTAAAATACACAGGCGTTTCGTCAAAGCATTTTCAATGAAACATCAATTTGTTTTAAAGTGTTAGCACCCCTAACAACAAATAAATCAAACAACAAAACTAAAACCTGGGATCGGGTAGCAGGAGGGGGAATTTCTGTTCTGCGCTATGTAGTGAACCTTAAGCAGGGTTTAGTTTTATTCCAGTGCTCTTTCAAAAGGTGCAGTTGTATTTCATCCTGCATGGCAACACTTGCTTTGCTGAACGCTGTGGGCAGATCCAGAGCAGCCACTGCAGAACTTCATATTTCATATTCATATTCAAAAGCTTCAATAAAAGTTCGTAAAAAGGGCCTCCTATATCTGAGAACACAGGGCTGTGGGGAATATGTTCCAATCCATCCCTAAGCAACATTTCGAAATAACCTCCTGGGTAAACATGGGAGCCATAGTCATGACCTCCAGAAGGAGCCCCATCTCCTCCTCAGCACAACTAACCACTGCCTGCTGTAAAGGAAACAGGTGGAGGGCAAAATAATTTTGGGTCTTGGAAGATCCTTATCACACAGGAAAACAGCAGAGACATGAAGTGCTGTGAACTGAGAGCACTCTTAGTGGTGGCCTGAAGGTGGCTGACATGTGGACACTTTCCACATGTGGCATCTCCCAGCTGTGGAATTTGGGCTCTGGGAAGCATGACCAGCGGTGCAAAACCTGCAGATTCCTAATACCTGATCTTCACTTGGGTCCGTAATACAGTAACTTGTGCTGAGCTTCTGGAGCAAAAACTATCTGCAGGGTGAGTCCTCAGCAGACAAAGTGCTCCTCCAGATGATAAGAGGAAGGAGATAGCAAGGAGACTGTTTACAAAATGCCTCTGCAGAACGGGTCCCCAGAGCAGTTTTGCTAGTGGTTTCACCGGGCAGAGTTTCAGTCATCACTGAACAGGGATGGAACAGACCTTTCGACACAGAATATGTAAGAAAACACACTCATGATTCACAGAGAGTTTGAATGCTAATAGGAAAGAGTATATGCCGATTGCAAGCAGTTTCCATAGAGCTGATCTGTTAAATACCTGGCTAACAGAATGAGCAATCATACCATGCCAGGCTATAAAACTCCCTAGCAGAAGCAGCTTTATTTTAAAAGAGAAACCTATCCTAAACTTTCTTATTTGCAGCTTTTTTTTTTTTTTAACAAATATGATGTTTCAAAAACTTATCATCCAAGGCTTACTCAAGAACTGCCTATTTTGACTTCATCTGCATTTGGTATGAGCACACTATGCTAGTGATTTAGCAACTCCACACTGCAGACAAGTATTTCAAAATACTCTTTCCTTTTGCATGTATTGCTGCATTGCACGATGCCATCCCCAGCTGGGCTTAGTTAAGGGATGTATTGGAAAGGCTGCAGTTGAAAGTCACCCATGTGCATTCCCCATGGGTTTGTTTTTAGTATGAAACTCCCCCCACTAAGTTGCTTTTGGGTTTTCCCTTGATGTAACAGTTAGAGGACAAGGAGGATTCCAGTCTTAAACTGGGAAGGTGCTGGCTGGCCTTCCTCTCACTTTGGACACCAATGCAACCATACACAGGAAGATGAACCCCAGACTATCTGCCTGGAGCCTATTGCTGCGACAGAGAATGGAGCAACTTTATAAATCAGTCTTTTTTCTCAGGAACAGGATTCCCATGTGGAGCAGGGCTCAGCAGTAGGGTACCAAAAGGAAGTCACTCGCTCTTAGGCCAAGCCCGAGCCCTTCAAACCTGTATTTTCCTAGTAGACCTCAGGCTTTCGAGTGCCACCCGCCTGCAGAGCGCAGTGCGGACGCCACGAGGGCGGCCCTGCCGCGGCTGCTCTTCGCTCTGCAGAAGCTCCTCGTTCCACACACGAGGAACACACAGACAGAAGTGTCTGTATCAGGGCTCAGCTGGTCATCGCTTCCTGTGAGTGCTGCTTCGAAGAGGAAAAAGGTTGAAAAATTAAATACCCCAAATGTGACTATCGTGTTTTTACTATTTTGCTCCCTTTAAGGATATTAGTACAAAGAGAGATTTTTTTCTATTTACATTTCTTTTCAGGCATTCCTAATTACATTGTTAAATGCCTATATTATGCATATGAGTTAAATAATTTTAAGCCACAGCTTGCTACAGGACATTATGTTTTTCCTGTAGTTTCTTTGAAATAAGAATATAATTGCTTATTTCTATACAGGAAAGTGCTTCTATTCAAACCTATGATCCAGATGTCTCTTATCTGTCAAGACACTTTAGGTTTTAGAAAGCTTTGGGAGACCAGACAGGAGTGTGGGGATGTAAAATAAGTATTCTAAATAAATGAATATAAATGTATTACAAACTGTCATCCTTCTACTTTGTCAGGCTTTAACATTGGGACTGAAGCTCACCTGTAGCCATCCTAGCAGTGAGCAGTCTGCTTCTTAGCAGCATCCTTAGCACCTAACAATAAAATTGGGCAAATATTTAATTCTACTCTAAACATCTGATTACATGAGTCATCTTTATTGCACTCAGCAAGTGCAGCTAGTTGTTTTAAATGAACCCCAGCAGGCATGTAACATTTCTATTTAAAAATAATGCTTAAGAAGATAGTGCATATGGAGATTTCAGAGCTGAATGGAAAAGCGAAGAGTCATCCCTTCCAGCAAACAGTGAGTCTGGGATCTGCTCTCTCCTAAGTTCATGAATGAAATACTTTGTGCTCATATTTGCCATGCTGAGAATCTTAGCAGAGATACAAATAAATCTCTGTGAGTGTAAGGTCAGTTACTGAGGACTGTACTTAAGTATTTGGTATAGAGCTATAATTTAGGTTTTAATTATCATCCTGTAATCACCCAGTCCCACCTCAACTTCAGTACACAGGTATCTTCTACAGCATATGCAGCCTGTTACCAAATTAATGACACTAAAGGCAAGGGCATTTGCAGAAGCTGTCATAAGGACGTCATGCATTGACGTCACCGCTTTGGGACAAACAAGATGAAGCCTGAAGCGGGGTGTGAGTTGAGCCTGTTTTCCCTAGAGAAGAGAAGGTTGAGAGGGGATCTTACCAACATGTACAAATACCTGAGGGGAAAGTGTAGGGCCAAACTCTTCTCAGTGGTGGCCACTGACAGGACAAGGAGCAATGGGTGTAAGTTGCAACACTGGAAGTTCCATCTCCATATGAGGAGGAACTTCTTTCCTGTGAGGGTGACAGAGCTGTGGAACAGGCTGCCCAGGAAGGTTGTGGATTCTCCTTCTCTGGAGGTCTTCAAAACCTGCCTGGATGCCGCCCTGTGCCCGTGCTCTGGGTATCCCTGGAGGGACTGGATGATCTCTGGAGGTCCCTTCCAACCTCAGCCATTCTGTGATCCTGTGTATGAACACAGCACTCCCTCCCTCGGGGCTTTTCCTACCGTCTGGCCTGAAGAGGTGCGTGGCTCTTGCCCATCTCCTCAGGGGCTCCCTGAGGCAGGGGAGAGCTTCCCAAAACGGGAACAGGGTCCCAGGAAGGCTGTGTAAGGCTGAGAGGTGCCTGGAGCGGGACGGGCAGCTGCAGAAGCATGGGGAGGACAGAGGGAGTCAAGGTCTTCACAAGTGACCAAGAAGAAATTAATTAAGGATCACAAAGACGAATCGAGTTTACTGAGGAGAAATATGAGCTCTAAGTTGCTGGCAGGTCAAGTGATAGCTGGAAAGGAAGACAGGGAAGAGCTAGGAAAGCATCTTGAGTGCAAAAGAGATCAGTGGATGCTGGTAGTTTCTGAAAGGGAGCAAAAAGATGGGCAGGAGTCAGGGCAAGCTAAGGTGTTTTGGAGGGAAAACTCCCTCCAAAGTAATAATGTTAGTGAGAAAAGGAGATAAAGGGTGATATACAAGGAGAAATTGAGGGCTTAACAGATACTAGGAGAAGGCAGGAAGTATAGCATTTATTGGGTTTAAAGAAGTCAGACTGAGATAAAATAGTAATGTACCTGGCAATAACTGAAAGGAGGGCTAGTGCTCTGGGTGAAGGAAGGGCTGGTAGGTTAAACACACACATGGTGGAGATGGTCACAGGACAGGGTAACAGCTCAAAAAGAAAAATGAAACAATCTTTCCTGTTTACCTGTTTATAAAAAAAAATCAAATAGCCCCAGGCAGATTTTTTTGCTTATTAAAAATTTTCACATAATAGAAGCCTAGGAGAACCAGCAATAGCCTCTGAATAGCTGCTACGTCGCATGGGCACATCAAATATGTTGCTGAACTTGTTCTTTTTTTTTTTTTTTTTGTAAGGACTAAACTCTGGTATCATTTACTCCTATGCACACATAACCAGTTATACTTTATGCCTGTGGCGTTCCAGGCTATTGTATGGAAGCTGGAGAAGGGAATAATAACACAATGTTCTGTACCAGAAAAAGGGCAGCATTTAGCCAGTGTATCAGTTTCCCAGTATAGTCTTATGGTATTTCTATTTTTCACATCTTCCATTAAAGCTCAAAGAGACTCAGATTTTTTTTTCCATGCAAAGAAAGGATTTAAAAGGAACCCTGTAACTCTGTAACGCCTACTCTGGCCAGAGCATTGACACATTTTCTGAGATCAATGGCAGACTGCAACCTCTACAACAAATCACCTACGCGTTACAACTCTCCTGAGGATCACATCATGGGTAGTGGGAGAAAGCTGATTCAAACTCCCATGTTATAAAACAGTTCTGCACGCTTTTAGAATTCAAAAATCTTTCACAGAGTCTGCAAAATCCACATC
>JAUBOD010000339.1:1360717-1376984 GCA_032353885.1 Nothura maculosa
TTTCTCACTGGGTCTCTATGAGGGTCTCCATTGGCCACAGAGAGGAAATATTTTCTGAAGCACCAGGGAGTAACTGGACTGCAGCTCTGTTCTGAAATAATGCACATTCAGAGAACTGTGTGAGTATTGCAGGCCTGTGTGAGGAGATGTGGCACATCACATTCTGATCACTAGCAGCACTTCAAGCTGTATTTGAGAAATATCTTGAAAGACCCTATGAGAAACATTGCCAGGCAGCTAAGAGTCACCAAACACTAAATAAAATATTTAATTCCAAAACCAAGCAAATGGATAGTATTTTAGTAATGTCAACAAGTCTGAGAAGAGCATTGCAAACCTGAGCACAGGGTTTTTCATGATTAATTTTATTTGCCTTTATCTTTTGCAACTTATCGCCTGAATCTAAATGCACACTTGATGGATATTTTGAAATAATCCCGTCTTGTTGTGAAGGGATAGTCAATATTTCATTTCAAGTTACATGCTTGTGCTTTAAATAAGAATGATGGCTTCCATTTGCACAACTTACATTTCCCTTCATAGAGTCCCAACTCACTTGCTTAAGTAAAGAAAAGAATATAGTATTTTCACCCCCTTTGATACACAGTCAGCACTGGAGGAGAACACAGTGTGAAATGATTAAAGTCAAAAATTAAAATAATACTTGCCTCTCCTAAGGGTGCTGTGGGTTTTCTGGGAGGCAGACTGCATTTATCTAATCTCATGCATTGCAGGCTACTCATAAAAATGCAGAGATGTCTACAGTTGGGAAACGGAGCATCGTGACAGCTTAGTGAGTTTTTTTCTTACTAAACTGCAGCACTCCCTTAAGAATAGCTCGAGAAAATACCCTTAATCCTAGGAAAAGTTGGAAAACTCAGATCTATTTCATTATTAAAATAGAAAAAGGATCTAGATCATGACTAGCGTTTCCATACACTTACTCAGACAGGAAGTAGGGAAACACGAGGGATTGAAAGGCAGTCATTCTGGAGCAGAAGAACAGCAGTAGAGCAAAGCACTGAGCCTGCTCTAGGCCACGTGTCAGTTTTGTATTTGCCCTTGATTCCTGCTTCCCTACAAAGAGCAGCTTCTCTCCTGTTGGAAGCTATGGCCAACATGATCCCTGCCAGAGCTGCCACCTCCTCCAATCGGCCTCTTCTCCCTCTCCAAAACTCATATCCAGGTTGAGCCACTGGCTGCCCAACACCAGGACCCGACAGCCTGATACAGCACTGGAATTTCTTGCAGTCCTTCCCCTGTGTTGCCTTCAGCCTCGGCTGGGAGGATCCAGGGAAAACCATTCCCAGAGAGCAACAAGCAGCTGCAAGGACCGGCATGAACTGTACCCTTATCACATTTAGGGAAAAGGTAAGGGATTTCTTCATGCCAGGCTCCTCTCAGGAACGAAGGCAATGGCATGTTGGAACAACGTCACTCCTAGAGACAAACAAGTGAGGGCACCCAAGCTAAAATAAATAAATAGAAACACAAGGGGAAGCAGAGTTTAGAGTTCCGTGCTGTTGTTAATGTGTGCATTTGACACACTATTTGGATGGCAACACTGTGGTTTATTGATTGCATTCCAGTCACCAAGCCAATTTATAGTTGAGTGATGCAACTTTACTGATACCTTGAGCAGAATTTCACTTGCTTGTGCTCCAGTAAATCGTCGGTGCCAATCAGCATCTCCTTATGGCACTAAATCCTGCCTGCATACATTCCTCCAACAAATGTGCACCAGACAGAGCTGCTCTGAAAATAAGCCTTGTGGGATCACACTGTGTATTAGCCTGAAATTCCAGGATATGAATCAGTCTGTGGTGCAGAGTCTGCAGTAATCGTTTGCAAAAAATAGCACATGGATTAACACTCCCTAAAACTTTATTTTCATCAGTGTATTAGTCAACGTTTTGGGTATTAGCATCTTGCTGATGGCATTCTTTGTTAAGGAGCAAAAAGGAAGACGTTGCCTTGAAACTCCTTTGGTATCCAGCTCTCCCACCCACGAGCTCGTATGTCCGAGCTGACTACAAAGCACAGGGGCAAGACGGAGGGTCGGTTTCCCAATTCCAGACCCATTCCCGAGGATGAGCACTGTTTAAACAAAGCCCCCTCTGTCCCAACACTGCTCCTGGTGCTGCTGATTAGCAGCAGTGCTCTGAGCTTCTGGGCTCCTGCAGGAGCAGAAGCTGCTGCCGTTGGCGCAGGATTTATTGCTCGTCAGCGCTCCCAAGCCCCACGTCTTGGCTTAGCCCCGTTCTGCCAAGCCCCGCTCAGCGCCTTATGGGACAAACACAGGAATCCGGGACTGTCCAGGCTTCAAGCTTCTTGCTGTTTTATATCTAACTGGAGAAGGAGGCGAGAGTTGCCTGGGATCACTCAAATTCCGCTACCACTAGTTGAAGTCTTCAGGCCTGCATGAAACAGAGAGAGAGACAGATGGAAAGAAAGAGAAATGGAAAGAAAAACATGGAAAGATGGAAGGAAAGACAGAAAGACCTTAAGACAGGGAAGGGAAGGGAAGGGAAGGGAAGGGAAGGGAAGGGAAGGGAAGGGAAGGGAAGGGAAGGGAAGGGTCACATTTCTAATCTAACGGAAAACGCTAATGCAAATGAATGTACCAGTCAGGGTCCAGAGAGAGGTCCAGGATATCAGGTTATGGTTTGAGACACTCTTTTAACCTGAGGAGTCTGCTTGCTTCCCTGATGCAAAGCAGCAGAGCTCCTCTATAGCCAAGGCAGCTGTGCTATTTCAGACATGTCTTATACTGGGCTTATCATTACAGATCAGACTGCCTAACGATAGGGCTTTAAGCAATGTGACTAATACCAGGAATAAGTTGCTTTATCCCTGCTGAGACAAGAACTAAAACTCTATAGTAGCTAATGCAATTGAAAAGATGCAGACATTATTCCTTAAAAAAGGTGTCTCTATTGTGGGCAGTGCAGCTCTGTACTCCCTGCATCCACAGAAGGGAAACACAGAACATAGAATTGCAGGCATTTGAGCACACTCACTCCTTGTGCATATGTACATGCATGTGTGCACCCAAATGTGCAGTGTTACTTTTATGGCTTTAAAATATATATATATATATATATTTAATTATATATATATTATACACTAGCATGAAATTCATTCAGTATCACAATGGGAACAGGACAGCATCACTATTTTCAGACTGCCTTAGGATCCACGTATACCAGTGGACCCTAATACCCTAATACCCCTATATCACGTATACCAGACTGCCTTAGGGTCCACGTATACCAGTAGCTGCTCCCCAGCAGTGACCACAAGCTGAGCCATGCAGCAGAAAACAACAAGCCTATGTGACCTTTTCTCCAAGAATTCTTCCAGCTCTCAACTAAATCCAGCTCAGGGAAGTCCTTGAGCCTGATAGAGCTTGTCCAGTGACCCTGGTGGATTTTTCCTCCAAGGACTCTCCCTGTCTACGCCTAGACCCATGTAAAGCTTCTGCAGTCATCACATCCTACTGCAGGCAGTTCCACCAATCCAGGATTTGCTGTATGGAGCAACATCTCCCTTGGCTCTCAGGCTGGTTCCTACCAGCTTTGCTTCATGGCCACTGCTCCAGGGTGGGAACAGACAGCAGCCCCCACTACCCACCCTCTCCATGTCACTCCGGATGGTCTAACCCTGCATGCCACCCTGCTCACCCATAAGTTGAGTATCAAACATACATTTTGGCTCCTCATTTTAGAAGGATTAGGAAAAGTGATATATGGTTCTAGCTGCACAGGCTCACGGCACATCCTCACCACAAAGCTGCAGCCCAAATTCACTGGTTGGCTATAGAACATATAAAATATCACACAAAGCTCAGGCCGGGCCCACAAACTCAGACATTTAATCACTTAGATTGCTTTCCTCCAGTAACAAATGTAGAAATCCACTCTCCTGCTCTGGCAATCAGCATCCTACCCACATGCAACACACGTAATCATCCCCAAAATCCCACCACGTGGCACCCAGGGCTCTGCTGCAGGTGCCGCTGAAGTCTCAGCTTTAGTTGAATCAAATACCGCATGCTATCTCCTCCTTGCATGTTGGATTTATTGGGTCTCTGCAACTTTGCTGCTGGTTCTCACATGCCCCATTTACTTGGTAACATTTCCAAAGGCACCATTAACACTGACTTGGGTTTGCAGAGGTGCTAAATTCCCACAATTGGTCACATACTAGTATTTCGGAAGGCAGCAGGAATTTGTTTTAGTACTAAGTGTCTTACAGGCTTCTAAGGCTAAGCATTACTTAGGTACCCTCTAGCTTTTAGCTATACTGTCTGTTTCCATCACATCACTCTGCCAGACTTTCATTTGTGTCATGTTTCACTTTGGTTGCCTGTAAGCATTTGCTAGAAGTAAAGTTTTTAATGAAGATATGTTATTATGTACAAATATCTGCAAATGATGCTACAAAGATAAGTACCTCAACTGATTTCACCTCTGTGAGCTTATCAGTTGTCCTCTGAAAGCTGAAGTTCAAGGTGACATCAGACAGAACATTTTCTCAAGCTGTCTTCCCAAGGAGCACCTTCTAATACGTGGTGTATTTTAACTTCTCTCATTAGGTGATCTGCAATGGAAATTCTGCCTGATCGTGCAGACCCTATTCGTGCAACATAATTCTAACTCAATTTGCAGCTACTCGGTATTAGAATGAATGTTTTCTGAAATGATTTTAGGGTTAACTAGACCATGACGAAATATGATTTAAACCACGTGAGGGCTTTTTTCTTCACGTGCTGCCCTGTTGAGGCTGAGCAAGGCAGCTCCTGAGATTGATCCCGCTGGCTTCCTAGCGGGAAGCAGTCGGAGTCAGGAGCGGGTATGTGGAGAATGCGGGGACAAATGTATCAAGCAGCTCAAGGTAACTGGCATCAGGCAGCTGGGCAAGCTCCAAGTGCAGCTGCAAAATCGGGACTGGATGCGGAGGGCTCCCCATATTGAAACTCGGAATGACGTTGTGTAGGAAATGCTGGTGTCATTTCTCACATATTGATCTATTTTTACTATTAACCAGGGCATGGTCTTGTTTGCAAGCAAGTTGAAAATGAGAACAGGGTCAGAAATAACTCTGGTCTTGCCCAGAGCCATGCTCAGTGGAGCACTGCAGGATCCCTGCCAGGATCTGGGATGGTCCGAGACACAGGTTGGATCGGGCGCCATCCAGTGCATGCCTTCCCTGGCCATGGTCCCCTGGCAGGGCACAAGCGCCCAGTATGGGGACGACACCCCATGCTCTCTGTTTTCACTTGGGGAAATAGTGAGTGAAAGGCCAGAAGTCTGACAACTCTGCCACATCAATCTGGATGCAATCGGCCCATCCAGAATTCAGCAGTGTCTCAATAAATACCCACCTAGCACAGGCAACCATTGCCCTGTGCTTTTTTACTGGTGTCTGTTATCTGTCTTGTATCCACTGCTCCTTTCCTGGTCTGGTTTCACAGTGTGGAGGGGCCGTGTCCCAAGGCCACTGTGATCCCGAGCCTCCCAGTGCAAGGCACCTGTGCCGGGAGCATCTCCCTCCTGCTTCCAAACTACAGAGCCCAGAAGCTCAGCAGCTTCAGCCCTCATTCTCCCCTCTCAGCCAACAAGCTGTTTGTTACAGGGACCTGCCTGGTCTTCAAAGGTCCATCCAAGCCAATGAGATCCTCTCAGCTTTCTGGTTTGTGCTACGGCTTGGGCCGCAGAACAGGCAGCGGGTGCGAAGGGAAGATCATCAACAATGTTCCCGAGGCAGCGAGTTACCCGAAGGAATGCTGCCCACTTATGCAGCAAACCTGGGCGCCAGCCCTTCGCCTACCCTGTTATTCAAGTTCTGCAGCTCCTGCCGAAGGCTCCCAGAGTTGGGGGGCGGCCCCACTGCCTGACACCTCAGAGGGCTGAAATGCGCTCGCTCTGCACTCCTTAAACACCCACTCCACGTGACGGGGCCGATTAAGAGTTTTCAGCCAAACAAGCCCGTGTTTGTGAGGGTATAAAAGCTAAGGCGATTAGATGTTTCCATGTTAGTTAACGGGACGTAACTGAGAAACAAAGTTGTTGCTGTTGATTTTCGAGCGTTACCCTAATACGTGTGGGGGAAATTAGTGGATAATAAAATTAATCTGGGGAGAAACAGCCTCAGATGACAGTTAAGTCAGCAGATATACTCCGTGGAAAAAAAGGTCTTCCTTAAATTCAGTATTAGCATGCAACAGGAGAATAGTTTGAGCTACATAGAGAAAGCGCTGCTGTTTTGAAAAACGACTTTAGTTAAAATAGTTTCATCTCCAGGATTCTTTTTGTAAGGGTCACAACAACAATGTTATCCTATAGGTTTTCCACCTTATTCCATTGGGTATATTGGTATATATAAAAAGTGTCAAAAACTGGTTGTGAGCAATATAATTCCAACCTTTTATTATAAGAAATGTCTGCTGGTAAGGGATGGATTGTCCAACTCCCATCAATAATACACTGACCAGCTATGAAGGCAGCAATTTTTCAGTGACTTTCCATCCTATTCCTCATAGTGCGGGAGTTCAGTTATAAAGAATCACCTTGTTTTATATTTCCATGGGATTCAGAAGTCAACTGTTCTGTCCCATGGGTAATGAAGCACTTGCAACAGCATCCCAAATACAGATAGATAAATGTAAAATGGAATTTAGATCCACAGCAAATTTGTGCCCAGCAGATGTTCCTCCCCTACCCAAAACACCAGAAAGGGAACAGCAGAGCCTCCAGACCCTCCATCCCACTCCAGGAAGACACGCTTGTCTTTTTCCTGCTCAGAAATCCTGGACTTTCTACCAAGCAAGACTGTTCAGTTCGGCAGCAGTTCTCACCATCAACATCTGCTGTTTGTTTCCTAGCATTTTGCCTTCTTTCACTGCTCCTTCCTGGGCAGAGATCCCAAAGATTTTAGGGTTTTATCTTCATCATTCCATCCTCCCGTACAAGCCTCATTCTGTAACACTTGTTCATGCTGGTGGGCACTAGCTGTAGTTTGAATGGAGTTACTTTGCTTGGGGATGTACTAAGTGACCACTTGATTTGGAAAACATGAAAGAAGATGAGGTGAGAAGGGGAAGAGAAGAGGTGGGAATGAGAAGATAGGTGAGCAGAGGACAGGGGGGCAACTGGGCAAGTTCCATTTGCCAGCGCAGATCCTGCCAGTGAGGCACAAAGACAGACAACCAACTCTTTAGCAACCAAAACAAAGGCATCTCCTACATCGGGAAATACCAAGGAAGATGATCAAATAATTAGTACTCCAACAAGTTTGTACTGCCCGCAGCTAGAGGAACTGTTCTCTATGGGCACAGGAATGTGGTTGATCCTGCAAAATCATGATAAGGGATCTCCAGCTAACATTTTTGGTCTGCATATGTCACAGGCAGGTTTCCAGGGAGCTCAAAGAGGGCAGAGGGCCCTCAGGACTAAGCTCTGGTGCAAAACCTCTCTATTTGAAAGGGCTGAGACTGGTTTGGCCACCTAGTGCTAATGGCACCTCTTTACTCCTTTGGGGAAGGTGAAAATGTCAGGGGTAGAGCTGGGTGAATAGCTGTCCCTCCCCACAGCCCTGCTCACAAACTTACCGTGAAAACAACAGTGAAGGTTCCTATTCCTTGCTTTCCCTCACTATATATATATTTCTATAATATTTCAGTAACATTTCCTACAATTTTTACATAATGTGCACCAAACTGACAATTGAAAATATTTTTTCATATATATATATGTATATACACACATACTCACATATATATATTTTTTAACACAGAAGAGCTTATTTTCTAAAATTAGACCAAACTTACAAATAATTTTATTAAACTCAAGTCTTCATTTTTGGGTCACTGTCTGCGCACTTTCTCCCAACTGGGACCCTGGCAATCTTGCATATTGTGAGGAAAACAGCACAAGTATGGATTTCCATTTTAATGTTTCATCACAGGTGGGCTGATGCTGGTTCTAGGAATGAAACACAGATCCAGTAGCACATACAGATGTTGCTGATCTAGCAGAAGGACTAAAGGGCCCATCTCCTCTCCATCCCATCTCCTGACCCTTCTACAGAAGGTCCTTCAAGTAGCCTTCAGCCTAGGCCGCTGCGTAAGACCACAGTCTGATCACACATGTATAAGGGCATGAATAGATGAATAACAACTGCATTTCCAGTCCCACCTGCATTTCATTGTATTTTCTAAAATCACATACCTCCTCCACACAAGGTTTGAGTAAGACAGACAGAATCCAAGACAATCAGCATATTGCCTGCTCTGCGTGTATCTCAGGAAGAAATAATAAAATAATGGTGGTTTTTTTTTAGGGAAAAATCCAGAGATTTTTCAGCAGGCAGGTGGCAAAAGCCATTGGCTGCCATGGAATGTCCCAGGAGCAGCCCTTGGAAGCGTGCGCTCGGAGTGGCAGGCAGTGACCTTGCCGGCTTGCAGAGCCTCCCCACAGGCTGCCCTTGACTCGAGCGGCAGCGGGATCAAGCCCTACCCAGAAAGCTGCGTCTGCTACGTGGCGTGTGTGGATGCCAGCATTATGCAACGGAGTGAAAAATGAAAACCTGTCAGGCACAGAACTGGTGCACTCAAGGACATACTGTTATTTGTTTTGCAGCTTTGCCACTCGGGCAGGGAATAACAATGTACCATTGATAGCTGCCATGATAAAGTCAACCCGAATGCCTCGTTTTTTAGCTCCCAGAACCTGATCGAAACTTCAGAGGGAAATGGCTTCCTTGCCATCAAGGTTTTATAAATATATATATATATATATATATAAATACATATGCATATAAGTGTGTGTGTGTGTATATATATATATATATATATAACTGATATATATACATAGAACTGAAAGCATTCCCATTTTCCAGCTTTACACCTCCACTTTCCCCTCCCTTTGTCCCCCAGCCGACATTGCTTCAGAAAAGCACCATAATTAACTCCCCTCCCAGTTCTTTTATTATTTTTTTTTTCTGCCAAGTCGGTAGGTATTGTAAGTCGCCAACCTTTACTCTCTGGAAATTCTTTGGTGTATTACTGCATAGCAGAGTGGTGTGACAAGGATAAAGAGATTAGGAGTAATTTCATATAACTCCTTCTTCTGTCAAGATCTGCAGAGGGCTTTTGCTTGTAACTCCAAGTGCTGCAGAAATTCTTCATTAAAAACTTTCAATATATGAACAGGAAATCTCTAAGCACTAAGACACAAAGTTAGCAAAAAAAAGCTCAGAATATTAAAAGTAAATCAAAGGCCAAATAGAGAAAGAATATAAAGCGTGGAAACTACTTAACTGCAACAATAGTAATGCATGTTAACTCCATGGGGGTTGACGCCAAGGCAGCTTTGAAAGCCAGGGAACCACGTGCTGATTTTCACTAGTTTCGAGTAATTAGGCACAACCAGTTTGGACAGGGGCTCTCCTTGTCGCCATTAGAGAGGGGAGCTCATGAACTGGTGCTGGGCACTCTGCTGCAGGTTGTGGTCGCACATGGGAAGTTCAGGTGCTCATGGTACCAGCAACCCACACGTGCAGCCCGACGTGCAAAGCAGAGTGTGCTGGGGACCTCTGGGGTAGTGGTGGATGCAGTGACAGCTTCTCCTAGTGTGACTGTGATCCTGTGTTTTCTCCCAGTGGGAAAGGATGGGGCAGAGCAGGGAGAAGGAGGAGAGAAAGATGATCCGATTGACATAGCGGGGCCAGCAAAAACCTGCAGTGAAGCCCCATTCCCAGCTTTGAATATGAAAAGCAGCAGCCTTGCACTCCTTATGGACATCCCCTCAAGAGAACAAGGGCTAGGGCAGAGGCGAGGTTAGAAGGCCTGTCCTGCACTACCACCATGTGCTGTGGAGATCCTGATCAGGGCTCATGATCTTGCAGAAGAACACGTGGGCATGAGCAATAGGATGTACCGCTACCAGTCATGCTGTGCTGTTTGAAGAGCTTGGACCATGCGTGCCCTATTAGGGGGTGCTGGCTCTGTGCTTGCTCCCCTGTCCTCACAGAATCACAGAATCTTCAAGATTGGAAGAGACCTCTAGAGATTCTCTAGTCCTGTACATGAATCATATGTTGGGAGTGCTCAGGAACACACCTAGGACTCAGCCTTGTGGCAGGGTGCCCCCCAGCACGCCATGCTGCCGGGGCAGCTTGCTGCCCATCATCTCCAGCCCTTGACTGCATGTCAGCCTGACGTTTTTGTGTGTCTTTTTGCCCAACTTCTGCCTCAAGCCCTTCCAACCAGGGCAGCCTCTCCCGCCCGTGTCCGGGCCGCTTGATTCAACGGCAATCTGCCATTTGAGCACATTTCAAACAACGTATTGGAAAGCTGGACCTTTGCCAGCCTACACCAGCTCAGACGGTTAGCACAGTGCGGCATCGACCCTGCACCTCCCACATGTGTCACTGCTGCCGCAGGCCCAGGCCTGGCCACAGCGAGGGGCCCCCTAACAGCGCCCAGTGTGGCGCTTGCCGTCTCCTCATGACTGAGGGTGTGGGGTGCACACACCACGTCCCACCTCCCTCCGTGCCCTTCTCCTGCTGTCTCTGCCTTCAGCTCCACAAGCCCAGGCGCAGCCAGGCGCCGCCGCCCCCGCGCTCACCTAGCTCCGGGTGCCCGGCCGGTGTGTGGAGCCCGCGCGGCGCCTGGCACCGCTGCAGCTCGCAGGCCCTCCGGAGCTTCCGTGGCCTTCGGGGCGTCCTCGCCGAGCCGGTCTCACATCTGGTGTGTGCGGTTGGTGTCACCAGGGTGTTCCAGCAACAGCCGCGCTGCCGGCGCCCTTGCCTTAAAGCAAGCTCATTTATGGTGGCTGTAATTTCCAATAGGAAGCCACCAGGAAATAAAGGAGCCGCCCAATGCTAGGAGCATCAGCTGGATTTCTGCTTTTATTCTTGCTTTTAAAAAGAGTTTCTATTAAGTAGATCTCCAGATACGTGTGTGTGGCAGTCAGCTCTACACTGGCCACATTCCCTGCTCCAGGTAACACCCGTGGAAGGATCAGCATGGCCAACAACCCCGTCTGGATTTGGATCCGTTCATCACCTCTTTTGCCACATCAAGTTGGAGCACCCAGCCCGTCCCCCAGGCCTGTAAGCCAAGGCTGTGGCATCTCCCACGTTTTTGGGGTGGGAATGCCTCCCGAGCCGCAAGTTATTCGCGGAAGCCAAGAGTGCCAGTGGCTGCCGGCGCCCGCGGCGGGAAACGCGAGCGGAGAACACGAGCCTTGAGCAAACGCGGCGTTTTCTGGCAAAAACGGGGTCAGCGGCTGGGCAGCGCGGGTGACTCACACTGCTAACTGAAACGGGGGCGAAAAACCTAAGGGAGGTGGTTTGTTTTGCCCCAAAGCAAACATTGCATTTATGGATTCTCCACCCTTTTTATTGTTAACTTGAATCACTTTTTTTTTCAAATGTACTATCAAACTAAAGTAAAAAAAAAAAAGTGTTGCAGGATTTTGGAAATGTGGAAATAACGTTCCATCATATTTAAATGTTTATATTTGTTCATCCAAGACCTAACTGTGGACTGATATCAGATTTAACAGGTTATTTTATTTAAATACATTTATTTATTTTATTATAAATTTATTTATTTAAATAAATTTAATCACTTTAGACCTTTAGAAGACCTTTAACCAAAACCCTTCACCTACACCTAGCTGCAGCACTCTAAACTAGGCACTCGAAAATATAGTAAGTTTCTTACTTTACATTCTGTGCCCCAGTTTTCTTAATGAATGAATCCCACAGTGTTGTTAGATTAGCTCATTATTGTTTATGAAGTATTTAAATATGGGAGATGAGTACCACAAAAAGAGCCTTAGAAAAAATTATTAGTGATTCTCCCTTCAGGTCAGGCAAGAGCATCCGGTATTTATATCCAGAACAGCAAGGGAAAAATATATATACAAAATAAAGTGCTCATTAAATGACCTCCTCACTTTTCATTCATGGTGTAAGGCAAAAATGCTGAAAAAAAACCCAGTACTGTCTATGTAAAAAAATAAGAAAAACAATCACGTGATGCACCCCATAATCATACATACCAGAAGGCAAATTAAGGTTGTACAGACAATAAAGCTGGCACTACCTAAATTACACAATATGTCTCTGCACAGGACATCCCTGTGCACAGTTTCCTAAGCTTTTATCTCTTTTCTGAAGCAGACAGAAAAACAACTAACGGCCATCATGCGGCATCCCGGTGACGCCTGTGTCACAAGGAGGGGTGGCACATGAGCTTCACCACACAGACTTCTGCTGCTGCAAGTTACTAAATACACCACAAAAAAGGGACAAGGGCATCACACAGCATTTACTGGCAGGCGTGGGGTATGGGAGGACACATGGCCACAAATAGGGGGGCTGTCCCATGGAAACGTCGTGTCCCTCATCCCTCTTCCATCCAAATCGTCTCTTCAACCCCCTCTTTCCATGCAGACCTACCCTGCTTCCCGGCAGCTCTTCCAGGCAGATGTGGCTAAGTATAACCTGTATAAGTTCATGAACGGAGAATATAGGGAGGAAGGGGTCAAGCTCTTCTCATTGGTGGCCAGTGACAGGACAAGAAGAAATGGGTAGAAGTAGAAACACAGGAAGTTCCATCTCCATGTGAGGAGGAACTTCTTTCCTGTGAGGATGACCGAGCCCTGGAACAGGCTGTCCAGGAAGGTTGTGGAGTCTCCTTCTCTGGAGACTTCCAAAGCTGCGTGGATGCCACTCTGTGCCCCATGCTCTGGGTGTCCCTGCTGGAGCAGGAACGTTGGACTAGATGATCTCTAGAGGTCCCTTCCAACCTTGAACATTCTGTGATTCTGTGGTTATCCCTATCCACAGTGTCCTCTTTTCCTGCCTCCCTTCCCGTGGTTGCTCCATCCATACTGCTCTTCACTGCCCCAGCCCCTCTGCTGCACCCTGCTCCCAAATCCAGGCACATAATGCCCAGCACCCCAGCACTGCAACTGCAGGTAAAGCCTAGTGCAGAGAGCAGCACTCCTAGCGTGCTTCAGGCACTTGCATGATAAAAATGGAAGATGTCTCCACTCAGTGCACAAAGAGGGGTTGCAAAAAGGTGCCAAGAGCAAATTCCCTCACTGGGATTTTCACAAATGGCCAAGTCACTGCAGCTGAAGTGGCCTTCATGCCAACAACCTGTCTGGACCTTTTTCTGCAGCGAGGCAAGGACTTGAACTCAGGTTCCCTAAGCCTTAAACTGGTGCTCTTCCTGCAAAACCAGTCATGCCCACACTTTTCTTTATATTCTTATTATTTGGCTTGTTCTACACCCTACTGCACATATACATACAATAGTGCGTGTGAATTCAGAAGAAACCTTTTTAAATGTGATTGACATTTGCAAGGGCTTGGGGAATACAGTGATTTTTGGCACTAGCTGCTTTCCAGATAAGGATTAGCACGAAATTAACAGACTGGTGCTCTTTGTTTAAAATGGGCCACATTTCAAAATGGAGGCAGCTTTCGGATTTCTGCACAAAGACAGACTTTGATTTGGAAATAGGGAAACACAGCAAGGGTTGCAACACCCGCTTCATTAGCTTGTCCTCTCCCTGTGTTTGCAAGTACAATTTAAGACACAGATAAGATTGTGTGAGGAGGAAACGCAATAGAAACGGTTCATATTTGGAGCTGTAGAAGGGGCAGTAAAAGGTGGCTCTTCTTAGTCTGGTGTTAGAGCCAACTAATCCCCTTCTGCACTTCTTTTTGGAACCCAGGTTTGAACAGGGTGGAAACCAAGTGAATTAAAAGCCCAATTCCATCCTCCTACGTGTCATTTGGGGTTCCCAATCTGGAGGGGAGTTTTTCCCAAGGGCTTTTCCTGGTACCAGCAGCGCTGCACCCCACTGAGCAACACTTGGACCTGGCTTACACATGCACCGGCCACCGCTTAGTAACCCTGGCTTTGCATGGGCGCAGGCATCGCTCTTGCTCCAGCACCCAGGACGTCCAGCAGCAGGTGCCACATCAGCAACGTGCCCAGAAATGACTTGCTGGCCCCAGGAGCAAGCACGGACAGGGGAAGGGAAAGGCGGGCGGGCAGATGGGGAAGCGGTGAGTCAGCAACGCGCGCTGCTGGCGAGCGGCCGCCCCGCTCGGCCGGCGCGGGGCCCACCGGGAGTTTCGCTCCTGCGGTTTCCAATCTCGAGCTCAGAGTGAAACTTGCACAACGCCGACCACGCGGCTTCACCAACCGCCCTTGCGCTGACCAGAACTCGGGCCAGGTTGGTCTGGCCCCACTGTGGGTAGTCCTCAGACGTGACTACCCATGTGGGGCAGGTAGCTGTGTGTCTTCCCTGTAGAAGAGTGATTACAGCTCCCAGACTTACAGCAAGATCCTTCCTGATGAGCTCAGATAAGAGAAAAAAATAAAGCATACAGTTGCCTGTATATTAAAAATAGGTAGGTGGATTCAAAGGTTCTATAAACTTACAACTGAAAGTTTTCTTTACTAGGCTACTTGGAGGTTTTATTGAAAATTCGACCTTCCATTGCTGCATAAAAACTTTATGGATATGTGTCGTTTTTCATAAAAATAGGTTTATTACATTGCCCGTAGGTAAGCAGATTCTACAATCAGCAGTTTTGCTTTCATTTTCTTTGGAGCCCCCATATTTTTACATAGCTTCTATGGTCAAAAAACAAAGCAACAACAAAAAAGAAACATTGCTGTGTCTTTTGGAAAAAGTAAAGTGGAAAGATGCTTCCTGCTAGATGCAGGTGTATTCCCGCTATCTCTTCTATATATCTGGCATGTTCTTTAATAGTCTGTCTTCTTAGCAGTGGATTCCTAGAGTTTTACAAGGTGAGACAAAAATACCTATTTCCTATATATATATTGGTGGCCAAATTGCTCTACCTGTGCAGGTGATGTGGACATGGCTCCATGGCCTCCACCCAGAGACTTCCCACCACAGCTTTTGACCACAGCTACCCAAAATGGGGCAAAAAGGATGTGAAATAACCCCTGAAATCCTTGCCATGCTCCTAACTGTGCCTCTCTTCCTGCTTTACATTATCACAGACTCACTTTTAGGACACGGAAAGCCACAGGTAAACCCCAGATATAAAGTAGGTGTAGCAGAAAAAAACCTGCAACTGCTTTTGGGAGAAAAACAGCTCCTTTCCCTGCACTTTCCTCCTTCTGATGAGCAAGCCATCAGCCACGGCCACAAGCTCCAGGTTGGGAGCACTTAACTGCTCTTGCTTAGAGCTTCTGGCAATTCCTTCCACATCCCTTAGAGCTGTGGGCTTTGTAAAGTGCCCTGTATATCAACCACCAGCGAGCTGATAAACTTTCCTGAAGCAGGTGGCCCTGCAGCAGGCATGACTAGCTCCTTACTGGTACGGATATCTTCTACAGGAATTCCTGAGGAATTTTCTTACTTAGGCTTACAGGGTTAGCAGACAGTAAGAGCGTGTTGTTTGTCAGTCTGCTTTGCGGCTTACCAGGAATGCCAGTGTGGAGAGCAATACCCGCAGAAAAAGGCTTTTTTTCAAACAGAATAAAAACTGAGCACAGGTAGACATGCTCTTTACAGAACCTCCAAGAAGGACCTGCAAATACCAGTGGGAGGACATGGCTCAGAGGAAAGGACCAATGGGTCTGTGTGGGTGAGCTGCAACCCAACGCACTGCGATGCAAGGAGGAGCAGAGCACTCGGAGACGCGTCGTGGGCCGGGTTCCCATGACAGTACCCAGCACAAGGCAGAGCTCCCACACGGGCCTTGCCACCCCTGCGGTGTACAGGAAGATTTATTCTGCACATGTATGGTCTGACCTGTGATTCACACAGGTAAGCTGATACATGGTACTTCAGGATGTGGATGAAGCACGTAGAAGCCCTTTTGTTTATGATTACTCAATACAATTAGGTTTTAGGGAAATTACTTCTCTTTTTTTCCCTTCCTGCAGCACAAAGGTGAGCTGTTGAGCTCTGGGGAGCCCAGGGTGCTGCTCCAGTTATTACAAGTCATCGGTGTGACTTGCTTGCTGAGCATGCCTGCTTGCAGGGCAAGCCTAGCTCTCCCCACAAGCACAAAGCAGCTCAGGAGTCTGCATCAATCTTCCTTCTAATCTGAGTTTAGCAGTTTGGCCTTGAGGGAAGTTCAGACTTCCCAGCCCGTCTGGCTGCCTGGGTGTCCTCGGAAGCACGGGTAGGACGAGCCAGACACCATGCCCAGCGCGAGGCCTTCGCCTGCGGCACTGCTCCTGCCCCACGGC
>JAUBOD010000339.1:1397742-1413461 GCA_032353885.1 Nothura maculosa
ATGTGGGTGCCAGCAGCTTCCCTGAGCTCTTAAGGAACAGCACAGTTACACTCTGAGGCTTGCCTGGCCTTAGGCCCCAGAGCTGCTATTAACCAGGACTAGAAATTGGCTAAAAAGCCTAGTGTTTCCTTTACAAAAGGCTTTAAAATGCCCGTTTTTTGCTTTCTCTGCAGACTTTCAGTATATCCATAACCAATTAGCTGTTCCCATAAAATGTGTGAACAACAGTTCAGAAATATGGCTCTCATTTTTATAATACAGGTCTTTCCCTTCTCTAGCATCGCGTCTCTGACAGTTTAAACATAAAACCAGGCCTGTGAATTAGTGACAGCAAAGGGGTGTGACTTCTTTCATGGCTTGTACATGCTTTGTGTAGGAGTCTGCCTTGATTTGTCAAATGGAAAGCATCTTCCTAAGAACACACATTTGAGTAGTGCTTTGAGTGAGAACCTTTTTCAGCCCTTCTCATCTGCCTTATGAAATTGAGCACTTACTAGCCCTAGCAACTCCATTATGTGCCACCAAAGCCTCTGGAAATCAATACAATATTAGCTCTGGTCTAAGACTTCAAAGCAGGGCCACAATGACATGAAGAGAAATCGTATTCAAAAGAAAAAGGCTCTGTGTACACAGGAATGCATTTCAGTTCATGGTATAGCACTACATACGCCAGACTAGGCAGATATATTTACTAATTGGGATCAATTGAGATAGGTTTCCTTCCGCCTACTTTAGCAATAGTTTCAAATTCAGCTTGCAGAGAGGTAGAAAAGTTCATAAGGTCCACGTTATGCTTGTATTTTTTATAGAATAAAGATTTAGAGAACAGAACAGCGGTATCTGCCTGAATTTTACAACCAGTGAAGGGCTAGAATCACTGAAGTTGGCCCAAGGAAGCACAAGCATCATTTCTTTCTATCACTAAAGCTTCTGTTGTTCCAGGAGACTTGCAGCCCTCAACTAGCTTGTTACTGCCATCTCAACTGCGTATGGGTGCAAGAAAGGGTCTATGGCTTCTCTGTTGGCTCTGGAGGAGAAAACTTGGATCATTCTTCTTTGGCCTCTTTTCTTGCAAACCTTTTCCTATGTCTAGCTACACTGGACACATCTAGACTGCACTGTCCTATATTAAAAACTACCACAAAGTGCCCTTTAAAGCAGCAGTGCACAATATTGTGCCTCCTATACAACCCAGGTGGGATGAATATAGAAAGAGGAGAGCTGCTGGAATGTAGCTATGTCATCAGAGGGAAAAGGGAGTTAAAAGATTTTCTGAAGGGCAACCAGTTGCAAGGCAACTACACGGCATGTGCTACCTGTAAGCAAAAGGAGCTGCTGGCAGCAGCAGGCCCAAGGCTGTGTGACTTGAGGATAAGGATGGAGAGCAGGGACAAGAGCAGGAATACAGAATGCTTGCTGCAGCACAAAAGCGGGGAGAATGAAGAAGTCTCAAGCAGCTCTCTGGATTTGCTTTGTGAGAACGTGAAATGAAGGGCTTCGATACTCAGTTTTACGGATCACTAGAAGCATCCTGGGAGTCCAAAATCGTTAACCTGAGGTGCCACTCAAAGAATTAATGCTCTGTCTGCACTTAATGCCACAAAGGAGTCATTTGCCAGTTTTGAAGCAGGAAAATAAGCAGGCATGGTTATACAAATGATGCCTAAAATGCCTGAAATTCAATACAAGATATAGTTACTAGGTGCATTTTAACAATTTATTTATTAATAAGTGGCATTCCAATGACTCATGCTCAACTAGCAAAGTCTGTACCCTCCTGAATGTGTGCATGTGTGCATGCATGTGTGTCCATAATGATTTAAGGAATGCATAAGTGATTTTAATAGTTTTCAAGGACATGGCTGGGTTTCTTTTTTTGACAAAGCTGGCATTGTGCTTCTCATTATGTCAGAACAGAAGTACAAGGGCAAAAGGTTATGAGGCCAGATCATGAAACTAACTTTCTTCACTTTTTTTTTTTTTTTTTGGTTATCGACCTAAATATCATTTCAAAAATTAATTTGGTCTTTACTTTGAAAACATTAACATCTGACTCAGTTTGAGAAGTCTGAAGGACGTTAACTTGTTAATAACGTGAAAAATGAGTCCAGGTACAGTCTAGATTGGTTATGATATCCAAGAGTAATATTACAAATAAAAATACTCCTAATCCCAAACTTCATATTGATTTCCTGCTAATGAGCTGTAGGGCACATACTAAACAAGGGGAACTGTAGCAGTAATACATAGCAATAATTTCTCTTTCTTTGGGATTGTGGGAGATCCTCCATTCATTAAGTCATTGTATAGATACTCCTTTAAAACAGATTAATCTTTCTTACCTTAGCAAGAAATCATACATTACTCCAGATGGAGGTACCCTTTCACTATGTGTATATGTATTAAACCAGAATATTTCTGCTTGGTACTGCATACAAGCACTTCTGGATCACTAGATCTAGGCATTTTTTTAAAAAGCTTAGGGGACATGGTAACATACATATATTTCAGGCAACATTTCTTCAGAAATTTAACAATCAACTTTTTAAAAAATCTTCCACTCAGACAGAAGCTTGAAAAGATGCAGGGAAAATTTTCTTGACAGTTTTTTTATACAATTAGAGCATCAGTTACGAAAATAGTTGTCCAAGTGCTAAACATGTTTGCAGAGCAAGTTTGGGATCCTTATTCTAATTGGATCCTTGCAGTACAAATAATAATGTTACAGAGATGGATGATTACTGACTTTAAGCATTTCAAAGCTACGTATATTGAAGCTAAGTCCGTAAAGCAGGATCACTGGTCTCACGGAAGTTAAGCTTGCTCTACTGTAGTGTTGGTAATGGAAGCCTGAAGCTATAATACAATGAAGTTACAACTTATCCTACCTTCCAGACTGGAGATAAAGCCCTGCTTTTGAAAATACAAGTGATGAAAGGTGAAGGAAAAAGAATCCCTTTGTAGTCTAAACAGCGTAGCAGATAAGTTTTGCTTCAGGAGAAAGTAAACAAAGGAAGGACTCCCAGCAAAGTGTGAGGAAGACAATAAGAAATTCATCCCTTTGTCTTAGTACTGGATCTAGAGAAAGTCAAGTTGCCCTGACTTTAAAAAAAAATTAGCTATAAGGTGATCTCTAGAAGCAGTGAAGCTCCTTCCCAGCAGTGTCCAACATTGCTCCAAGTAAATATATTTTTTTCATATTTTCCAAAAACTGCTTGTGTGCATACAGTTATCAGGGTATCAACTGCGTCACCTTTAGGCCTTAGGTTTCACTTTCTGGTTTACAAGCTATGATTCTTGTTTGAAGGTTATTTCAAAAGTTAGGGGAAAAAAGATGCTAAGCCCACTGGATCTCCAATTTCCTGCTTCTCCTATACACAAATATCCGCAACACATTCAGAGTATTTCACATTTGGGCTCCATCTCCCACCCTGTGAGAGTTTGGGCAGGCGGACATGGAGGAGTTCCTAGGAAATGTCCCAACATGCTCAGTCCCAGTTTCCTTACCTCTGTTTCTGCCACAGAAATGTGGTAGTCCTGTCTGGTGAGGTAGGGCAGAGGGCAGACGACCCAACTCCTAAATTCTTTGTTTTTAGTTCAAGACTTTCCCAGCTCCATAGAAACTGTTCACAGACTGGCTCCTCTGTGGTTATCCCATTTCCACTTGATCAAGTAGCTCCAAACAAGCAAACATGCTTATAGTAACACATGCTAGAAGTTCCTTCTTTTGATCAAGGGAAGTGGACAAACTAACATTATCGCCTAGTCAAGTATGGAACAAGTTCAGGAACAAATTTTTGGTTTTGTCTCATCCACACTTTGAAAAGGAGATCTCTCAGCTCTAATCTGACAAACCATTATTCTCGGTAACGGCTCTGTGTGGCAAGGCCCAGATAAATTTGTTCTCGGCGAAGTGGTCGCTAATGTGTCTTGTCAGCATGCAATGAAGGTAGGCAGATGAGAAGACACATTTCATCCTAGGAAAATTCTGCTATTTTTTTATCTGAATTTAGCAATATGTCTTGCTGATACAACCAGTAGATGGAGAAGCAGAAGGAGAACAGGTTTGGAAATCAATTTATTCTTTAGAACAGGTTTGGAAATCAATATATTCTGTCAACTATCATGTTGACTTTCATGCCCATGCTTCTAAACCTTTAGCAAGCCACTTGTAAAACAGTATTACACAGACACTAGCTGTGAAGTTATGGATCTGTAGGAAGATTTTGTATTTTCAACTAGCCCTGTGGGATGCTTCTTCTCAGAAGTTGTACTGATGCACACCTGATGAAGGAGGTTTTAGCACAGCAGCTAAAACCATTTCCATTATGGGACACTAGCAGAGATGCGTGTGTAACATGAAGAGCTTTAAGGCAAAAAACACAGTGTAAGTATCCAGTTATGATGAGCACAAGATCAGCTTATACTCATTCCCTATTCATCTATGTCAAATGCTTTTCAAATTTGGCCCGTTATTTCCCTGTTTATTATGGTGCCCAACTTGGTGAATGAAAGATAATGTATCTGGGTCTTACATTAACTAGATGATGGAGGGAAAAAAAGAACACTGTGACATTGCACAGTTTGAGAAAGAAAGACATGACGGCACAAGATAACAACCAAGGCCCACAAAACCCAACGAATAGGATGTTGTTGGATAAACCTAATAAAAAAAAATAAGACCCAAGTCAAACAGATACCTTTGCACTTGCTTAACTTAAAGCATGAAAATCTTCCATTTGCTGCCATTGTCCCCTGGTTCTACTTGCATCCCTAAAGTTCAAGAAAACTGTGTTTGTAGACCAGGGGTAGAAGTGAAATCAAAATCATACAGACAATTTATTACATAGCATCTGATGGTGATGGGTTACTACCATAAGATAATGTGCAGAAAGAAAAAGAGTATAGATCAAGATACAGCAAGAGGATATGTTTTAGAAATTAAATGGACAAATATATACATAGGAGAAAATCTATGTGCTGAACAGATATCTAGACTTCGTATTATCAATAGTTAAATATTCATTATCATTCACGGCCAATGATTTTAAGCTGCTTCTTTCGTTTCCTTTGCTTATGTTACATTATTATTTTTTTTTAATATATTTTAATAAATAATTACAAACTAAAGAAAAACAAATCTTCCCCTTCAAGAGCATTCATAATGTCTGTGCTACCTAGATCACACAGTTGTCATGTACCCAGTTGCTAATGTCTGACAGCCCAAACTCAGCAAATTTAGTATTGATCAGTAATGAGCACGAGGACCTGGAGAACACTGCCTGTAGTGCTCGCCAGTTCCACATGATATATCTTTTACTCCCTCACACAATTTAAAAAATATATTAAATAATAAACAAGTGTCTCATAAATATGTGATATTTACAGTGTTGTACAGTAGCTCTGATAGAGGATAACTTGCCTTACTGGTGACTGGAGATATTTTTCTTGAGGATTAAGTTTGGGAGAAATTGGCTGCATTGTTCCTACAACTCCCCTTGCTGGACAAGTAGCAGAGATGCAAGGGAAAAAGTCACACCGAAGTTGCTCCTTGCTCTCCATGCTGCAGGCAATTGCCAAGACAAGTCATTTTCCTGAACTGAGGGAAAAGTTTCATCACTTCTTAATAAAGGGGAATTCCTGGAAAAAAAATGCAGCCATAAGGCAGAATTAAAATACTGGCGTTTTATGCCCCTAGTCCCTTTAGAAAAATAATGTTGCCTTCTGACTACATACATATTAAATACTCTGAGATGACATTCTGAATGAGGAAAAGTACAAAAATGTGTTGATAATGACAGTGATATAAGCATTAATCAACATCAGTCCAGACATTTAGTTTCATAGCCCTGAGATAACTAGTTTAAAAAACAGCTAAAAAAGATAGCATTCAACTATTGACCCTACAGTAAGTTTACAATGATTGATTTTACAATAAATTTACAACTAGGACCCTGAATGTTGAACTTGTACCTGATAAGCTTTCCAAAGCTAGCTAAGTTCATGACTCACATATAGGAAGAAACATTGTCCAAGAGGTTTGCCTCTTAACTGGCATTTTGATTCCTGCTTTGGTTCAGAAATGGCACAACCACAGTCATTTTTTTCTTACATTTGCAGTGGAAAGCTGGTGAAAAGCAGCACTGAATTGCCAGTCCTGAAGAATTACATGTACTATTTACCCAGAGGGGAAAAAAAGAAAAAACAAACAAACGCCCCTAACCTTAATTTTACTGTCAAAACCTTCAATAAATCGAATTTCTACAGAAAACTGCACATAAAGCTACTGCTGTACCAATAACAAATACCAGAGGGAGGTATTCAGTGATAGATTAACAACTCCACAGTCATACATTAAGTGAATTTTTGTGATGGACTCACATGGTGGGTCCCTAAAATATTGGTTATATAGGAGAATGAGAAGCAAAGAATCACAGAATCACAGAATCACAAAGGAAAAAAAAAACAGACTGTAGACCACTTGCCAATCATTCAGGGCACCCATAAGTGAATAGTGAGCTTCCCTGAGAAGGGAGCTGGTGACGTGCAGAGAGGACAAGGCAGATGGGTGTGGGAGTCTCTCAAGCTACGACGGCTACTCAGCCTGTGTTAGAATTTGGAAATGTAGTTTTCTGCAATTGCTCACAGTGCCCCATTAGCCATCAGCACACATATCACGTGCTTGGAATCACCCTTGTCTTATCTCACACAGGTCTGCACCTACAGTGCCAGCAGCAACACAAAATGGGGGTTATCTCTGGTGTTTTTGTACCCAATCTTTGGTTGCTCCCCAGCCCTTCCTAAGGAGCTAGACGAGGCAAAACACCCAGCAGTGCCGAGGGGAGGCCCTTGGAGCCTGTTGCAGGGGCAGCTGTGGAGGCCCAGAGGGAAAAGGACAGCTGCGGTGCTGGTGGGAGATGGCCATGAAGAATCGGAGAGTGGGAGGTGGCCATGAAGGACTGGAGAGCAGGAGGTGGCCATGAAGAACAGGAGAGCGGGAAGAGGCCGTGAAGAACCAGAGAGCCAGAGGTGGCCATGAAGAATCAGAGAGCAGGAGGTGGCCTGCTCTCTGGTTCTTCATGGCTAGATCTGCAATTTTCAGTGCAGGAATAAATAGAGCACTAGCATCAGGAATTCCGCAATAATTCAACAACATTAATTCATTTTCAGATGTAGTTTGAGCTCTGGACTTCATCAATTAATGCTTTAAAGAGGCACTGAGTGCCCAGTCACAGCAAGCAAGCTTCTACCAAAGCCAATGCCTATGCTCAGAGATCATAGCCATCATACTGTCCTTCAAGACTTTCAAAGAATGGGGATAATTTTTTAATTTTACTCCAGGGCATGGGTACCAATAGCAAGAGATTTGAAGCAAGAACAATGAGAATTTGGAAGTGTAGCATGAATGCACTCTGATCAAAGAGTACCAAAATGACCATGTCGTCTATTGAATTTACATACATCTTATGTGCAGTATATTTAGTGTAACCCAATAAAATATTATTGTAAAAATTAATCAAAAGCACTTTTGTATTAATCTGGCAAAATGCAGTTTGGGAATAGCATTTTTCCTCCAGGATCTGTTTTTATGCTATGAAATAACAGGCAGGATATTTCCATTTACGGACACCTATCAGGAAGTTGGAAGTACTAGAGACTTAGGAAAGTCAACGCCAAACAATTGAATTTAAATTACTATTAATTGTTCTCTTTGTGAACAGTGTGCACAAACATTTGTGCAGTGAAATTATAGCATAAGTCACTATAAAAAACCTTTTAGATTAGAAGATAACTCCCTACCTTACAACTGTCCTTTCCACACGTGCTGGGAACCTTTGCATCATTTTTTTTTAACTTGGCATATAAGAGAAGTCAAGTAGAGCTTTAAACAGGCTCAAATTACCCTGCCCAAAGCTATGGAAGTTGATCTGAATCAACAACAAACAAGATAGGGACCCATAAATTAGAAAAGGAAGATGAAATATCTTTATAATTTAAGTCTGAATCTATTTAAGGTCTTGTTTCAGAAGAGGATGCTTAGAATTGCATCGTTTTATTTACCATTTGTTGGTACTTCTCCAAATTAAGGGAAATTCAGAGATGTCAAGAAAAGTAACTCCCCACTCCCAAATTACTAATAAATACATTAATATCAAACAGTTTAATTCATCCATTTAGCACAATGACCCTGCAATCTACTATGACTAATATTACAAATGACTTTTGCAAGAACTGAAAGAATACAGCAGCAACAAATTTCAGTATGATTTTACAATGTAATGTTATGATATCATTTGCCCAGTGTAAAACGAAGAGAGTTTAATAAGGAATATGGCAGATGTAAACCTTTGTCAAAAGGAGGTGGGTGGTGGAGACAAAAAAATGTTTCATATTTTTTAAAAATATTCCATTTAGTTTTCTTGCAGCATGGAACTATCTTTTTTTCCTATGAAAATCATTATGTCTAATCCCCACAGTATCTGAGGGAATCTGTAACATTTTAGATAGATTATTAAGCAGTGAAATATTAATACACACAGTGTCCTTTGCCTCCAACCAGATCAGCATATGGATGCTGAATCAGTGAACTTGGAACGTGGAAGCCTGGTGGTTATTTTGACTCAGCACATCATTTCCATGCAGGAAAAATTTGCCAAGTGAGCCAATGTGATCATAGTGATTCAGCAATCCTAGCTATTAATGTTATGGAATTTAACCACTTAGAAAATCCACTGAGCCCAAATGCAAGTAAACTATGAGGTCAAATGCAAGTTTCCATGCACAGGCTAATCCCCAATGTGAAGACTTTTACACTAAAACCCCAGGTAAGATAATTATCTTATTTACTCCATTTTGGCCATGCCAGGATTAAATTGAATTGATGCTTTTGTCCTGCATAAAAGGAAACAGTAGCTTGTAGATATTGTTTTCTGAGCACATAGTTTGTATATCACTGTCCACTTTGATGATGTAATCACTTACATGAGTCACATTTACAGTTTCTTGCCTACAAAACTACTAGATGCTTGTAATCTGTTGGCAGGCTGTGCCTAAAGCCTACCCTATTTTAGAGACTACTTAAAACACTGCAGGATGAAGGCTGGATAAGTGCCAGACTTTATGTCAGGTCACTGATGTTCCTCGCTCCTTGTAAGAAACCACATTTAAAATGAGGAGCACACAGAGATGAAGGGGTCGGCACTATGAGGACATACATCAAGGCTTAAGTAGTATATGTCCTACCAAACAACAAAAAAGCCAAGTTTGAAAAGTTATTGCAGCATGCAGGTTATCTCTTTTATAGTAGGTGTGAAAAGAGTCACTGATCTGATATATGTAAGAAGGCACCCAGTGACAAATTTGTTCTAATTTCAGGTTATGTTCTGAGTCTTATTTAACTTCTGCAGAAGATCAGACACGAACTGTGACCCAAAAAACAACATGCTGCTTCTTGGTCTTCTAGATTTGACAATTATTCTGTATTGCTTCTGCTTGTTGAGTGTATTAATTTGTTTTAATTTTTGATTGGAATTACTTTATTTTTGCTTGTTCAGGATTATGAACATGGGACTGTGACTTTTATCAGGAGAAAGAAGGTACATTTCCATTATCTCCACTTACTAGTTATTAGTGAGAGTGCTTATCAGAAAGCAATGGTCATGTTAGTAAAAACTCTTGACATTCACATTATTAATAAACCATTCTATCATTTTTTTGCTGGAAAATTGTGACTTAAATTATTTAGAAGGTAGAAATGGACAATCATATATGAGGACACTTACAAAGTGAGCTGAAAATGGTAAAAAGCAGTAAATAGTGGCACAGTGTCTTATTCCTCTGCCTGCATAGTAGATCAAATAACCTTGTTCCCAAGCAAAGACTTGACCATGCATATGCACAGCCAAAATAGCTGCACACTGAAATAGTACTGCTCAGGAAATACATTTCACAGATCTATTTCCCATAAAATATATATCACAGGCAACTGAAAGATATTGTGATAGGGCTGAGTACTTTTAACATAAGTGAATTTGGGGATATAAAGGTCGGCAGTGTTCCGTGGAGAATTAGACTTGAGGCTTTCTCCAAAATATTTTTATTTCCAGAGCAGGGTTAGAGATTTCTGAAACAGGGCTCAACCTTCCTCACCAGAAAAAAAAAAAAGAAAAGCACAGATACAGGCACCAGGTGAGTGATCAGGTAAATACTGTTAACAGGTGAGTGCTGTTAATCAGGAAAATGTAGCAAAGAGGTCTACCTTAAACTGCAGATTCAGCACATTGACATTCTGCTGAGACTTTGTTCTTAGTTGAATAATACCCAGTAGGCCAAAAAAGCAAGAAAATTCTGACAAAAAATCTCATTTTCTGCCACAGTCTACAGTTAATAGCCTGAACTTGTAAACTGTCCTGCATTGTAATAGGATTTCTTACAATAATGTGCCTAAGTTGTTGAGGGCTTGCTCCCAGCACGTCTGAATCTCCATCTTTTGCAGCTTTTCTTCATTTTTAAAATACTGCCTAATACTCATTACAAACTTTAGAGAGTCACATTAAAATAGTTTTGATGGAAATACTTCAAATGTATATACTGTTAGAGGCTAATTAGCAGGAAGACCACTGTAAAGCAAGACTCATCTGTTAAATCACCCTGCGTTAGGCTCGAGTGCCCTGTATGAACAGGCGATTGCTTCTTCTGGCAGATGCATGCTGTTAGTTTTAACATGCAAAGGGTCAAAGCCTTGGTTGGATGTAGAAGGAACCTGAAAACTGGAATTGTCATCAGAAAAGGAGAAAAATGTACCCAAGCTCAGGAGAACACTCAGATGTCGCTGATTATGCTGATAATAAAAATAAACTCTAAAACACTAGTACACGTGCATCTTAGCAGTATGTGTTCACTTGAGTTAGGCACATGGTAACAAGCATCTTAAGTATCTTAAAAAGTATCTTAAAATCATGTTTAGAATTTACCTTGGCATTAACACTAGAATATCAGAAAAGGTGCAAGATCAGAGATATGGAAAGCAGTGGATTTGGTTTAAGGTGCAACCAACATTAACAAGTCTGTGGTTTCTGTGTATACCTAAACTGAAGTTCTGCCACCACAGAGAGAGGGATGTTGGTAAAGGAATGGAAAGTTGTGGGAGGGAACGATAAAATTAATCCTCTCTTGCAGTTAGTTGCCCCTGAAAGCTGAAATTTCTACTAAGTTCATGTAAAACTAACAATCTTCATAAGAAATGGAGAAGGACCAGATATATGGGAAAGACAAAAAAGACAAATAATAGGAATGTAAGTAGACCCAGGGCTGAGGACCTGCTGCCAGGGTTGCGTTATCTGAAACGTGTTCTGTCATTTACTGCTACCTGTGCAGGAGTCACAAAAAGAACAAAAGGGCCCAACTCTCAGAGTCTGCAGCAGTGCCCGAGACATCTGAGGCCGACTGTCTCTGAACCTGAGCTACAGGAAAAAACAGAACGAGAAAGTTCTGTGCATCACCTTAACCATGTTCCACAGAAACCGTGCTAACAAGGCGGGTTATCATTTCACTTGCAATTATAGCATCACGAGCAAATCTTTAGAGCTGCAGTTCTTTATGCATTTATGGGCTTCAGGGCTTTGCAATCTGTGTGGATGTGCTTAGCTCTGCACAACATGGAAGTTAAATGAGTTGCATATGTCGCTAAAACCTGAACATGTTGTCCCTGAAAGGTAAAAGAATGTTCTCTGTTACACCTTGCCAAACCACACAGTGACTCCTTGGGGTCAAATTATTTGACTGCTTTACTTTTCCTTACCATACCAATCTTCTTTATGTTCCTTGCTGACATCCTTGCGATTGTGTTTGTGTATACATAAATCAACATTGTTTTGTGCAAATGGTTTCTATGGCATCTATGCGATGTCTTTGTTTTTCTTGATAAACTATGTACGTAGGTATCTGATGTGATATATATTGAAATCTTACATTTGAGCTGTGATTAGATTGCAGGGAAGTGTTTTTACTGTAATTGTTTTCCTATTCATAACTTTAACGAGTAGTATTGTAAATGTAGCTACAGTAATTGGAAGAATATCTGAAAGATATGTCAAACTTTGGATACGCTGTGCACTGTGATTTTGAGAATTGTCCAGTTATGCCAACTGTGACAAAAATGTTTATAAGTGTATCTGTAAATGGGAAATCATTATTGAATCCCAATGCTAGCAGCAGTCCCAATGATTGCGGCATTAGTTGAAAGTTATTTAGCTTTAGTTGAAAGTTGAAATTTATTAGTTGAAAGGAATTTAGCTTTACTATTTTCTTCCTAATTGAACAATAGAAAAGCCTTTACATAACATGCAAAACTTACCAAGAAGGACTGGAAAAAAAGCATAAAATAAGAAGGAATTTATATTAAAATATCAAATAATCTCACAGGTCTTTCCATATCACAGCTCCCTACAGTGTTAAGTTTAAGACTTGGGTCTTGTTGAATGGCTTGAAGGGCAATGCAAAGACAGCTTAGAGTCAAACAAAATATTTCAATATTTGAATTGAAATTGAATATTTCAATATTGAATAGTAGTATTACTGCAAAACTCCACAGTAAAGCTCACTTTCAGATTAGCTCAAATGAGTTACACAGATACTACTGAAGTCTCTGTGCCGTTACTAACTCCCAGTAGCTACATAAATAGATCTGTTTACACATTAATTTTTGTAACTTGTGTTGAGTAAAATACAAATAGTCTCCTTCCTCATATATTTAATCTAATATGTCTGAGGGAGCTATTAAAGCAGAGCAACAACACGAAAGGTCAAGTTCCATAGCCACCAAGAACAACACAATCCAAAATACAGATATGCCTGTTTACACAGCACCTTGGCATATAATATCAACAACTTGGTATCTACTTTAGTTATTTACTGTTCTTCTGTCTGTTAAGAAGTACTTCTCAACTTAGTAAACCCAGTATCCTCTGGATGAACTAAGGCATCAAAGAGTCTTCAATAAAGTGAGACTTGTATGAACTGAAGGTTCATATAACCAGAATTTGGGAGGGGAAAAATGAAATGAACATCTATGCAAGACATGACTTTTCATCTTGGAAAAAAATAAGTCTGCGTGGACATATGAAGTCTCCAAAATTATCAGAAACGTAGACAGATTTACAGAATAATCACTATTTCTTGCAATCAAAACAAATGGAAAAAAAAGTATCATTGGAAGAGGCACAAAACAAACAAAAAGTATTTTTTTCAGACAATATGAAGCATCATTGCTATACGTTGTTACGGACTGGTTTGAGCGGGCTCTAGACTAACTCTCGAAGCAGGAATCCTTTGAGGAATAGTTGATATAGTACATAGAAACCACAAAGGCTTTAAGACTACAGAAGGATCCAAAACTATTACATGCTTGTCCTACTTTTATTCTGTACACAGCTGCCTTGTGCTGCTGTTGGAAGCAGAATACTGGAATAGATGAACCTTTGGTCTGATCCATGCAGCTATTCTTCTGATTGTGGCAATCCTATCCTTTTCTGGTTACTTCAGATGAAGTTTGGAGCCCCTTGTGTGTTTTTTCTCTATTTTTTTGTAATGAGGTGAAATTGATGTAGCGTTTTTAAATGCAATTTTGCTAGTCACAGGAATGTATTTTCCCCACATAATTTAGTTGCTCAGAGCTTCAGGATTCTTGCAATCAAGATTTTGGCTTGAGGCAATTCTCAGGGCCAGGCAACCAATGACTGTGTAGATGTCTCAAGTGCCTGTAATTGCTTAACATTTTTTTCTGTGATTTTCTGTATTTCCTCCCTTGCAGACAAACAATTCCAATGTCCATTGCCTTCAGTCTTTTCTATAGGTCTCGAAGAAACGTTTGGGCTGAGTTCAATTCTTACTCAGGTTTTATCACATCCTGTATTTGAGTGACAAAATTAAAAAGAAAAAAAAAACTTACATAGAAAAGGCTTCATGGAAAATGGTTTCCTAATGCTTATCTTGAATGAAACAATTTGGTGTAACAGGTCTGGCATGATTTAGCCTAACAAATATACTCAGCAATTACAGCTAGTGTAGGAAGGGAAGGGGATTTAATCTTTTATTTTGGCTCTGTCAGCAATTTATTCATGTGCTATTTAGGGGTATAAGCCTGCTAACTGGTAAGCCACTTCAGCTCCCACTGAATAAACACTAATGAGATTACTCAGCTTCCAAGACATGCTAAGCTCCTTGAAGAACGGGCCTAGACAAAACAGCAGTTTCTTTTTTCTTCTTTTTTTTTTTCCCCATGAATCCTAGAAAGACGGCCAGGCTAGGAAGGCTAACTTAAGCTTTAAAGGGATTTTAAAGAATGAGTCTTAAAGATCATTTCAGTAAGAGGACAGTAGTTAAACATGTCTCAGACAAAAGGGATGGTAGAGTTAACATGAATTTATTTTGCTCATTTTCTAAATTAAGACACTTTGCTGATACTTGTTCCATAGAGAGAGAAACACTTTGACTTGGGCAGTGTCATAAGCTGTGTCAGGAGAGCTTTTTGTCAGCTCCAGAGAAACTCACATCACATAACACAGAGTAAGGAACAGCCCAACGTGCCCCTCCTGCAAGAGCTGCGAGGAGGCTGCTCTGAGGGCTGCCAAGCTCTGCTGGGAACACAGGTGGGCATCTTCAAGTGAACCTAAGCAAATTATTTTAATATTTAAACCACTCAGACACTTGTAAATTATTTCATGTCTCAATTTAAAAGCATTTTTAAAAAATGAATTTAGACATATTACAATTTGTTCTGTAAGAGGTAAATCCTTCATTCCCTTCACAAAAATTAAAAACTAATAAAAACTCTAGCCTGAAAGGGCTATTTGAAGTCCCATTTTTCTCTCTGAGTTAGTCCTGTTTGTAATTAATGTCCCTGCTCTGAATCCTCTTATTGCTTTATGGTACTAACACTGATACTGAAATATAACATTTTATAAATTCATAAATCTGATTTTTTTCCTGACCTTCAGTAATAAAATACCTCAAGCTATAGTATCATGCAAATCTGTAGAGATTAGAAATGGTAAGTGCTTGATTTTCCACACTCAAGGCTTTTCCCATTTTCATCTAATGTGTGGGAGGTCCTTTTTCCCACCCTGAAGAAATGTGAAAGTTACTGGAAAACAAGTATGAAAGGGAAGTGTGTGAAGTGTAACACAAGCTAGACAGCAACCAGCTCTATACACTTAAAACAGCAATAGGTGCTCTGATGGAAAAATAAATAAATAAATAAATAAATAAATAAATAAATAAAAGAAAAAGCAATGAAGCACCTGCAATTAAGTATAAAAAGACTAACGTTTTGAAAAGAACAAGACATGAAAGAAGTCAGTCCTTCTAAAAAGACATGCCAGTGCTACTTGGACAAAATTAAATAAACAGGGCAGTTGGTTCAACATGCACCCTTTCGATTATAAGAAGAGAGGGAAATAAGAAGTTTTGTAGGTTTCTTCCCATCTCCCATCCCGCAGCCGGCGCTAAAGGACGCGGAGAGCGCGGACATGTATTTTAACACCCCCTCTGCCTTTCGGGGCTCTCCACCAAGGCCAGGCAGAGGGGGACGGGAAGGGGAAGGAGCCGGGAAGGGTCCCGGGTCCGCCGGGGCGTCGCGCGGCCGCCCGTTACCGCGGCGACGCCGCGCGGCCGTTGGGGCGGCCCCGCTGCGCGCGCGGCCGTTGGGGCGGCGCCGCCCG
>JAUBOD010000339.1:1420530-1435129 GCA_032353885.1 Nothura maculosa
GTCATTTGGAAAATAACATATTCTTAGAATTTTTTTTAATTTTTTTTTAATAATGAGAAGGCTTGGCAGTGATTTACGTAGTAAATTCAACATATAAATATTAAGGCTTAGAATTGATAGCCACAACTAATATGATGTTTTGAATAGAACTTTAAAATTGAAGTGCTTAAAATCAAAACATCAAAAGTGTCACAGCCCGCTCACCTCTGAAAAGGTGAGAATTCTGAAAATTCCTTTTGCAGAGACAGGTGGTTTGGAGTAACCTTAGAAAAACACTCAATTTTTAAAGATGATTTTTGAAAATGATTTTTGAGTGCATGGCAGAAACTTTGGACGAGTGTTTCCACTCAATGCTTGTCATTTTTCTGGATGATCCACAGAAAAGAATCTACATGACAATCCATAGTTGTGGGGAAAAACTGCAAATATTACTCTTTAAGAATCCCCAAACTGATTCTGAGGAAACAGAACCCTCAAAACCTCCATCCCTGTCTGGAGGGGTAGGAGGTATTTGAATAGCTTAAGTTACACATGTAACTTTTCCTCTTTAGGGAGCTGACTTAAGTTTGTCTTCACCTAGAGATTTTACTTTTCTTAGGCATTAGATTTGGAATAAAATTTAAATTTAATGAGTTTATCTTAGTAAGATGTTTGTTTTTATATTAGTTAGTATCCATGATTTTATTTTTGTCTTTCTCATTTGTAGCAGAGGAGGAGAAAAGAAAAGCTTTCCTAATATGAAAGCGGTAGCCTCTGCAGCAGCCCAAGCTGTGTGTTTTGCACTGTGTTTTGCAGGACAAGTCTCGCAGCCTCGCTGTGCATGCGGTGTGCGCCCTGCTGCGCGCAGACGAGGACGTTGTGGTGGCTCACATGGCCTCCCGGCTCACCATTGCCCACCTGTCCGTGCTCACACAGCACGGCACGGCCCGAATCTTTGTTTGTGGGGTCAAATCTCCAGCAAAAGACGCCGAACTGAAGAACGTGTTCAGGCACGTGGGATGTACAAGTATGTGTTAAGGTGCTGCTGTGCATGTAAAGTGATACAGGTGTTTGATTATCTGTGAACTCCAAAATTCTATCACAGTTGAAAGATTTCTTGTTTTAATATTTGGGGAGGACAGTAACTATTTTCTTTTTTTTTTTTTTTGGCTACAAAATGAACTGAAAACTCTGTAGCTACAGTAAGTTAATCAAAGGTGGCAGTTTAACCATGTCCCAGATGCAGCCTCCTGAAACGTCAGGGTGGTCTTCCATGGAAGTAGCTAGTACGGAGCAGCCGATGCCTGGAAGCTCCTGGATCTGTGTACTTGGTGTCCTGCTTGCAGTCTGGTTTTCAGCTGTTCCTGAGAGTGCCAGTTGAGCACCTACCCATGCAGGCAGCCCCACAAAGAGGACACAGAGCAGAACGCACCCAGCCACGGGCATCCCACCAATGCAAGACACTGGGGTGTAATCCCCCAGTGTGCTTGGAGCCAGCAGGAGTTCTTGTGGCCCAACTGGGTCTAACAGGCCTCTTGGAGAAATGTGTAGCACCACTGTGTGTTCAGCCGTGAACTGTGCAGGTTGCTTACGTGGCACTGGGGAGTTCTCCCCCTTTTCTTTCAGATATTCACTTGTTACGTGAAGACTTTACTGAGATTGGAGCAACAGACCCGAGACTGCAAAAGGCTAAAGTTATTCTGCTGCTGCCACAGTGCTCCGGAGTGGGTGTTGGCAATCCAGTGGAATTTATTCTAAATGAACATGGAGGTAAATTCTGACACCATAAACTAGCTCCTGCTTTGAAGAGGGAGTATTCAAGCTGGTTCAGTAAATGATACCATTTCATTAAAAGACTTGCTTTAAGATTTTAATTTTAACTACTATAACTACACATATATTTTAAATAACTTGCACAGTTCTGCAAGTGTAATACTCTGTAGTAGAAACTACAGAAGGGAATAATATATAATCAATTACAGATGATTTCTTTTTTTCCACACGAAGTGTGCAAGAACCTAACTGTCCTAGTTTAGGATACTTAGGAAGAAAGCAATCTTTCTATGTGTTACTCAAACATTTCATAAAGGCAACTTCAGCCTTTCTTTTCAAATAACAAAAAAAGACTACAGGCTGACCAGTTATTCCAAGATACGAGTTGCTATATAACTTTCATTTGGTTATATCTCTTTATCAATCATTTATATAAGTTTTTACAGTACAGTTTCATTAAATATAAATGAGGTAGTAGCAATTAAATAAAGACAGGGAGAGAGTAATGATTTTAGACATACTTAGTATGGTAATTTATAAAACCTACCTTCTCACTACACCATTAGTAATCGTTTGCTGCGAAAGCATTTTCTACAAGCGTCTGAATTTTAAGATACTAATAGAAACTGTATAAAGAAGTGTGTTTAAATTTACATCTCTTTGCATTTAGATGCAGGATTGCTTCGAGACCTTTTCCAAGGATCTGTATCTGAGGATAAACTCACTATTCTTGCCGAGAGGCAGCTGAAAGAGTTGATGCATGCAATGAAATGTAAGTGCACACATTCTGAGATTTCTGCCAAGACACTTCCCTTGTACCATCACCAGCTTTTCTGTAGGGAAGGAAAATGTTGGTTACTCTGCAAGATAACAGTTTGCACGTACCTAAAACCCCTATGGCCTTGTGCTTCCCAGCCATCAGTACAGTAATGCTTGGGGGGCTTGTAGGGGACTTGTCTTCTAACTTAGTCATTCCGTGGGCTGGAGAAGTGGGAAATGTTGTAGCCTGTAAATGCAGCCTCACTCCCCTTGCCCTGGTGTTCCCCCAGGCCTTTAGTGGCTCTGTGAAAACACAGTGGAGACATTTGAAAAGATTTTAATTGCTGTAAAACATGTGAGAATTAATATTTACAAATGTAGGAGTATATATTTTATCAGTATGATTTATTTATGATACTCATAATCCTTGTGCTGTTTTCAGCCCTTACTGAATTACTGTGCCCTTACTGTGTTTTAAGAACGTTGAGAGTGAATAATATTTTTTCTCCTTTCTGTAGTTAACAAAGTGCAAGCTATTGTGTACTGCACTTCCTCAGTTTACCCCGAAGAAAATGAGCTAGTAGTGAACAAAGCGCTGGAGTCTGGCGTGCAAGGAAGTAAAGTGCAACCATATAGGTACGCAATCCATGGAAGAACTTCCAGGATAGCAGAAGCTGGTATTTCCAAGGGTTTTTTTTTTCTTGCTTTTTGCTGAAGTTAAGGTTGAAGTTAAGCATTTATTAGTGTTTAATAAGGCTGTTTGTGATGTCCCGTACCATGCTCCACTGGGAGCTTATCCTTAGGTGGAAGGAAAAATAGCGGTTGTTACAATTAGAGCTGGGGTGACTTAGGCAGCTGCTGGTGGCCACCTCCCAGCTGCTGGTTAGGTCAGTCTCTTGCAGGGGCCACATTTGCTGTTCAGCATCACAAACAGGGAATAAAAAACAGTGCAGTCACAGAGAACTGTAACTGCCCAGTAAAAGGAGTATTGGCTTCAGCCTTTCCCTCTGGGAGAGGGAAAAAAACCCAGACTCCTTTTGTCCTGTTTCCAGCATAAGGGAGTATTTTAAACTTTGACTTTCTGGATTTGAAATGAACACAACAGCAAAACCAAACACTCGGGGTATCATTCATTGCCTTTACATTTCTTAGGTTTAAAATAGTAAATGATGACTGTGGCCAAGCCTAAAAATTATAAAAAGGAATGAGTAATAATGGTAAGAACCGGGTAAAGGATAAGGCATCTTTTTTGGAAATAACTGGTAGCACAAAATTCCTGGCAGAATTTTGTGCTCTTTTGTAACTGCAAAACTGGGCATAGCCTTGCCAGTGACCCAGTGCTAGTGCAGAAGTGTTTGTGGACTCCTTCTGTAGCTTCTGTTTTCCTCTGGGATTTGAAATTCAGTGAAGTCTGTCATGTCTTGACCTCTGTGCAGCTGCTACTGCACAGAGGGAACTGGAGAGTTCCTGGAATGTCATAGTTTCTGAATTATTTGGACACAAATAGTACATCAATTCATCATTTATAGAAAAGCATTTATATAAAATTTGGAGTATTTTCTTTCCTCCAGGAGCTTCCCTTTTTCTGCCCCCAGCCTCCACAGAAAAATCCTTTCTCCTCCACCCCTAAAATCCCCCACATTTTTTTCTTTTTCTAGAAACACAAAACAGAAGCCATTCTGTTTATTTGCAGAATGATCATGAGAAATTTTCATACCACCAAATTATTATTTTCAATTTCAGATGGTAAGAAAGGGAGGATAAAGCTCCCATTAGGGTTTTACAGACTCAAGCCAGGGTATGATTGAAGATTGATTGAACTTGACCTGACACTTCCAGGAGCAGATCCTCCCTCCTCCATTGACACGCACGTCCTGGATGGTTTTGTGTGCAGCTCTTGCTGCAATAAAGCTGTGTGTAACCAGCGTGAACAGAGCAGCAATAGACACCATAAATAAAATACGTAGTGGGATTATGCTTGTCTAGGCTGAAAGCTCAAGCCTGTTAGGTCACATGTATTACTCATGATTACACTATTCCTTGTGTCCTTTCCTCTGGGTTGTTCAAGGGATTCATTCGACTAAAGGAATGCAGAATTTCTAGCACAGAATTTCTAGCCTTCCACATGACTTTGGGAGGGACAGGGTAGGGGAATAGACCATCCTGGGATATCACAGGGCTTTCAAGAAAGTAGAGGGCTCTCAGGAACCTGCTGAGTCAGTTGGACTTACCTTCTGCATTGTGGCTGCTGGAAGGATTCTGCCTTGCATGAGTGTTCATGAACGGAGCGAGGCTGCGCTGCTGAATTTCGGTCTTGAGAGCACGGCTGGGTCATGGACTGGGCCCTGTGGCCCACAGGCCAGCAGCCATGTGGGAGAACACTGGAGATTGCAGAGGGCACTTGATCAGCTTGCTCTCCTGCTTTGTGCCAGTTTTTAGTGGCCTTATAAGGCAAGATTCCTAACATCACAAATTGCCATGAGGTCCGTTTAGAGCAGCTAGGAGATCCCTGGTGTACAGGGAAAACACTAGACCAGGTTCTGTCTTCCATCCTCATTCATGCAGTTCAAAGCTGTATCTTCCAAACTGGAGCAACGGGATGTTGATTTCTACAAATAGGGAAATCTTTTTAACCTGAGTTTTTTTTTTTTTTTTGCTTTTATATAGATCATGTGCTTATTAATTTTAAACCAGCATCCTTACAGTTGTTGCCTGCTACACAATTTTGAGAGCACTTCTCAACTTCATGGATAATTGGATAATCCAATAATTGCAGATCTCATACAGATTTACTGCCTGATGAGCGGTTAAGATCTGTTCTAAAAAGGATGAGTCCACAAGTCTTTCTTGAGATGCTGCTTTTTAAATGGAGATAGGATGTATGAAGTTCTCATTGAAAGCATTACATTTGGAAATTACTCAGTATATCCTTGTTTATTTACTTCCAGATGTTTAAATATTCTCTTCTGGTCATTTGTTTGCTTTCTACAGGCTCATTCCTCCTGTTTTTCCTATTTGCTCCAATTCGAAGGCTTCCACTGAGTGTTTTTTCAAAATGGAGCCATCAGAAATTTCTAATTGTTGCTTTTTAGCTATTCTGGAAAGAGAGGTAAGCAGAGAAAACTAACACCTTAAAACACTTTAAAGAAAATATGTTGCTATTTTCCATTAATGAATATGTGAAATGCAACTTGTTTTTTGTTTTGTTTTGTTTTTTTAAAACAAAAACCTTTCTGACTCTCCTTCAGTTGTCCTAAATGGACCAAAGAATAGGTGAGCAAAGGAGCAATTTTTTTTCTAGAGGAACTGCAGTGGAAATATGCAACTTCTGGAGTGTTGTTTTGAAGCATAACTTCCCAATATGTGCCTTGTATTCTGGGTCATCTTTTAGTCAGGACAGTCCTTGGCGTGCTAGGCATGTTAAGCTGAATTAGGAGCGTAGTAATAAGTGGGGGTCTGTTGAATGAGTGACACTGACTCAAACTTGCTTGTATTTGATCAGTGTCATCAGTGGTGATTAAGACTTAATTATAAGCTGAATTACATAGGTAGGCATATGTTTCCTTCCAGAACTAAGGCGTATGTGAATCTCACTTGAAAAGTAGTGGGGTCTTGCTAAGTAAATAAAAAAGTCTTGGTGTGATTCCTTAGAAAAGGTTTTAAAGGTTTTTATCTCTCTGAGGATCAACATCTTCCCCTTGCGCCTGGAAATAGTAGGGCTCCTCCTTCAAAGGTAGGAGGGAGCACTACAAATTTCATTGAAGATTAAGGGTATTAGATCCTGTTTATTTGTACTCCTGTCATATTGATCTCCAGTGCTTGAAAGAAGTGTGCTGCTTGGGGGGAGAAGAATTAGAAGGAATTTATTAGGCTAAAAGAATGAGACATGTAAAAGCTTTTAAATGCTGTGTTAGCATTAGACCTCCTTCACTGCAGGGAACTTGGTCACTGTCTTTCTGAGTTAGCAAGCTGTAGCTCAACATGCTTCTACCATAGTCTCTCCCTCCAGAAAAATGAGCAGTTGTATTTCAGGTAGTTTGAGTGTTTTTTTAGTTAAATTTTACTTCACAGAACTGATTGTTCCTAATTGCAAGGAATTAGGAGCAATTTTCCTAATTTAGGAAAAGCTAAAAAGCTGTTCCCTGGCCAATCTTTAGGTAACTCTGGAAATGCACTTTGGTCGTGAGTCACAGCATTTGCACTAAGAGGCTAAGCTGAACTTTCTGGCTTTCAAATACCTCCCCCTTTCCTTGGCGAGGTGTAAAGAATTTTTTATCTTCCATTTCTTTTTATGTATCTGGATATTGACCTGGTTCCTAGTATGATGTAGTTCAAGAGCTCCTTGTTCATTCATTACGAGCAAAGATTTTATTATCATGACAGTTATCTTCATTTAATGTTGGTAGTTCCACATTTTAATAATTACATGATTTATGCATATATAATATTCCATTATAGATGGTATGTCTACTTTTAATGTATGTTAGCTAGATATCACACATGATCACAGAACAGCTGAGGTTGGAAGAGATCATCCAGTCCAACCCCCTGCTCCAGGAGAGACACCCAGAGCACAGGGCGGCATCCAGGCAGGTTGGGAAGATCTCCAGAGAAGGAGACTCCACAGCCTCCCTGGGCAGCCTGTTCCAGGGCTCTGTCACCCTCACAGTCAAGAAGTTCCTCCTCAGGTGGAGATGGAATTTCCTGTGTTTCAGTTTGTTACAGAGCAAGTCATTCCGGGAGACTTAAGCCCTCCAGCCTCCAACACCTCCAGGTTTCCGTTCCCTGTGTTTTAGCCAGCAGAGGTCCAAGTGTGTTCCACGCAGCAGTGACACTGGTTGGCTCTGGGGTTCACAGCTCACAGGTGTGATCTGTGCTTCTTTTTCTTTCTTTTTTCTTTTCTTTTTTTTTTTTTTCATTTCCCTTTGGAATTTTCAGAAAGATTCCTCTGAAAAATTGTCTGTTCAAGACATCTTGGCCCGTGCTGCGGCAAAAGGGTTGCTGGACGGAATTGACGTGGAGAAATCAAAGAAAGAGGAGAAAAAGAAAAGGAGGCCGAAGGCGGCGCAGGCGGTGAGCACCACAAGCACCGCGGTGGCTCCCGGCGCAGCAAGGCCCGAGGAGCCGAGGCCTGAGGAATCCGTGGGGCGCGAGGCCGCGGCGAGGCCGGCACCGCGGCGGGCACCGGGGCCTGCGGAGCAGCGGCAGCCGGAGGCGGCAGTGGTGGCGGCTGCGCCGCGGGGTGGCCCTGTCCTCACCTCGGCCAGCGCCGTGGGGCGCCCGGCCCGCGCCGTGGAGCGCCCCGTGCGCCCCCCGGGCAGGGTGGTGGTGCTGAAGCCCGTGGAGATTGTGCTGCCCCCCGTGCTGGGGCCCTGCTGGGGCGCTCGTGGCACCGCCGGCCCTGCCCGGCACTGCTGGCACCCCTGGGTGGGCGCCAAGCGCCTCGGCGGGGGCCTCCTGCCCGCGCCGCTGCCTGCTGCCCTCCGGCAGCCCCGGCCCTGGCTGTGAGCGCCCGCACGCGGCCTCCCACCAACGGGAATGGCCTCAAATACACCTGGCTACACCTGGAGCATTGTGCCTGAATGCAGGATCATCCGGCCCGTGGGAAACACCAGGCGGGACATGCTGCAAAATATCCATGTTAATCAGTTTAAACTGAGAGTTGTCTTTTAAGGTGGATGCAGGGGCTGGATACCCGTGGGGGAGTGAGCTCACAACTGCATAGCTACTGGTTACACGCTTTAAAAGGGCAAGTTAAAATGCTTATTTCCTCCCTCCTGTAACCTGCATTGCTTTGTAGAAATATTCGATATCAAATAGATTTCTTTTTTTAAAGTGAGATTTTGTTTTATGCAAATGGCTATTCCTGAAGTTCACACTACTCCACGTGGTCTTTGTTTCTAAAATGGTATATGAATTTTCATACAGGCAACTGGACAAGTGCACTCATGCCTGTACATGGGCTTTCTAATATTTATCTCCCTTGTTTCTACTCAAATGTGCTTTAGAAAATAGGTAAACACTGAAAGTAGATGAATATTCTGCTGCTGGCACTGGGGGATCGTCACATTGCACTAATGCCAGGTCTGAGCGTGTCCGGGCTCCTGCCGGCCTCTCAGCACCATTCTGAACCCAAGCTGCTCCTAGCGGAGAGAGCTACTCCTGCCCAGCAAAATCAAGTTTGTTTCTGATTTATTTTTTTAAATAATGTTATCACTAGTCATCTGAATAGAGGCGGAATGCAGCGTAGTTTGTCTGTCTTTGGAAACAGCTGCGGCCTTGTCTAGCTACATTTGTCTTATAAATGGAGCAAAAAAGGGACACGGGTCATTTTAGCAAGGATCTGACCAAAGGGGGGGAATTAAAAAAAAAGGAAATATCAAAGATGCCAGAATGCCTTAAAAAGGGATTCTAAGCGCCACAGAGGTTACAGAAATGCAGCAAAGACACCAGAGCAGGAGAGGATGGGCAAGGGCAGCCGGGACCCACAGTTTCCTTTTGATGAATCATTAAGATACTTGTGTGCTCGTCCTCTAAGCAACACGCCTCGTGTCAGCACTACAGGAAGGGACCTCTGTCTGTTTGACACACACAGAAAACAATTTACACCTTTTTTTCCCCTCCTCATCCACACGAGTCAATGTAACTACAGCACAACCTTTATCCAATGTGAATGACAGCAAACCATCAGCGTGGGTGGCTGCCTCTAAGGCATCACATAAATGCAAACAAGTGGTAAGGATATATAGGCTAGATGTGTGTGCTGCAGTGCATAGACCTGAATAAAGGGATCTTGTTCCAAAACCATCTTGGAGGAGAAGAGAATTTACACGTTAGAAACAAGAGAAAGGATGGTATGACTGTGAGATTATTTTTAATGCTTAGAAGAGATATGGAGTTTCTGAGATTAGAGTTTTTGAAATACTTATCAAAACCAGCATCAGAAGCAATGAGAATGACTTCCAAATGAGGATACCTGTGTGTGCTGCCTGCAGCGCTGGGCACGGGGGCAGTGCACGTCACGATGGCCACACTTGGCTCCAGGAGATCCAGTCTTTGAACGATGGCGGAGGTCGGAGCACTCACTGGCCAACCCCAAGCCAGGAGGGTCACAGAGCTGCTGGGCACCTAGTGATGCTGCAGGGCCCCAGCCGGGCCCACGGCGAGGGACAGGGCGGGAGCATCTGCGACTCGCCTGTGGTGCTGCAGCTACAACCTGTGTGCTCAATAACATTTTGAACTAGGACTTACTTTAATACAATAAAAACTGTAGCGCACGTCAACAACTCTGTGTTTATAGTTATGTATTTGTATTTTTTTTGACAACTTAATTCAGCTTTGCAGGTACAGACGTGTCCATTTACATTGGTACTGGATTTAAACCACCACTATGATGTTCCCCTCCCTTGAAGCACATTCTTAAATGACAAAAGACAAAAATTCCCCGTTTCATGGAGCAGTAACCATTGAGACAGTCATTTTTTGCAGCTTAATTTATTCTCGGAACAGGTTACATTTATGTGTGTGGAAGGGGTCAAGAGCAGGGAATTGTCCTTTGCGGTGCCTCCGGCGACGCGGAGCGCGGCTGCCGCTCCTGCTCACTGGGCTGGAGCGACGCGGGGCCCACGGAATAACATCCAAGACAGAAGTCCCTGCCTGTAAGGGCCGAGCCCCTCTGAGCTGTGGGAACAGGTCTGTTTTCCACACGGGATTCACTAGCAATTCACAGGTCGCTTAGTTGAGGCTCTAGAGCCAATATTAGAACAAAGGGATGCAGGTGACAGAGAGTGGCCGAAACCACGAGCTACCCCGGCCTGCCCTGCCCGGCTGTGTCTCGGCGGGGCTGCCGGCACAATCCGGCCTGGCGCACGCTTCCTGCTCCTCTCTGCAGCCTCCCGCACCCCTGCTCTCCCTTCCAGCTGGAAGTGGCTCCAGGGAACCCGCAGCCCGCGCTGCACGTTGCAAAAGAGGCTCTAGCTGGAGTCACCACCATCCTCCTCATCCTCAGCCCCTGCAGCTGCCCAGCGCCCCGGCAAGGGACACTGCTACCGAGTGACTGACATGTGAGTCTTACCGCTAACCTACCTGCATCGAAAAAAAATAAGAAATTAGCTTTACATGATTTTTCTACAGACTTCAATAAAAATGGGACTACAAATAATTACAAAGCCCACTTTTTTTTTCTTTTTCTTTTTTTAGGCAACCTATAGTACATAGAGTGGAGACTGTTGCAAGATCATGTCCAGAGAAGACAAATACATCAACATAATAACGCAGGATATTTCAGTAAAAATAGAATAAATAAAATAAAAATATTTTAAGCCGTATTTAACAGGTTAATTTAAAATATGACATCAGACAGAGGCGGCAGGGTGAACGTGGCTGGCTGCCTACAGCATCACTACGTATTATAAAAAATGCATAGATAACTGAAGGGTCACTACACGGCCCAGGCCGCGCGGCCGTGGCCGGACACACACACCTGGCGGCCGTGGCCAAGGAGCGGAGGGCAACGAGTGGCTCTGCCGGGCGCTCTTGGACTTCTGCGGAACGAGGAGTTAGTCCTGGCAAAGGGAAGGGCCCCCGTATTCCGGCCAGCACGAGCACTAGGAAACCCTGCAGAACGGGCAGCATTTGGAGCACACACGGCATGCGGCACACGCTGGCAGCGCCCCACGGCTCCCGTGCAGACACCCTTGTGTCTGCTCAGCCCTTCTTGCACTGCGCGCGCCCCTGCTTGGCGCCCATGTGGCACACATGGAAAAGCCCCTTTTAGTCCCGTTTTTGTTTGTTTAGTTTGATGACAGGGCCGCATTTCCGCCTGCGAGGGCCGCCCTGCACGGGGCAGCTGCCCCAGCCCGCTGCACGCCAGGCCCCGAGTCCAGCTGCAGCTTTAACCAGCAGCGCCAACGAAGGCGCCGTGAGTTTTAGTCCCAGTTTGACTCCACACAATCAGCACAGGACTCTATATCTTCATCACAGGATTTTATACCTTAGCCGTGTCATGATCCTACCTGAAGCCGTATTCAGTCACCTTCTCATGACTTTGGGCAGCCAGTGTGGCAGGAAACACCTTGGACGCTGCTCCCACCGACTGCTCCGGGATCAAGGGGAGGACTAGAGGAATGGGCCGCTCTGGAAGCTGCCTCCCTGTCGGGGCTCTGCTCTCCACAGGGTCTCACTGAGCGCTCGCTGTAACTGCGGGACTTGCATTGCCTGCCTGCCGCCTGCTCAGACAGCAGCTCCCATTTATTTGAATACTTTTCCTACCTTTTCAATGCAGAAATTTCTGGAATCATCATCCCTTTCTCCTTTATTCATAACTTGCCTTGCCCAGGGGTGGCTATTGATCATTTTATTTAATAAGCAAAGAGAGGAAATAGTCTAACAATCCTTGCATATTAAAGTAGAAAAAAAATCTTGCCATAGCAGCCTTGAGAACGTTCTTTTAAAATTAGTGTTAGCAAGTTTGCCGACTTGATGGTTCTACTTTGGAAAACATCTCTGGGTGGAGGCCCCACATTTTTCAACACTACTTAAGAACATTTTTCCTGTTCCCTTTTCACCATTAGTACGAAACGGCAGCTCTACACAGAGAGGGTGGCAAGGGGAGAACCTAAAGCTGCGTTTGGGACCTCAGGGCCAGGTAGTTTTGGGGACAACCCTGTGCTGGCATCGTCGGGATCTGCTGCTGTGTGGATCAGAGCGACTGCACAAAGCCTTTGAAGCAAAAGCTTTGCAACCAGGCTGCAACACCTGAAGCACCCTATTCCCTTAGGAAACCCTTTCATTACTTTATCACAGAGCGTTAAAGTTGCAGGGAATTCTGTAAATAACAAGCCCTGGTTGTTCTTTCTGTGGCACGGTTCCATATTCAGCAACAAACTCCGCGGGGAAGGGGGAATTGTGCAAACAGATGCTGAGTCCCACATTTGATCAGACACTCGTAGCGGGGAAGAATGCAAAGGTTGAGTCTCTGAGAGCTTGGACACAGTAAAACCGCTGCCTGGCTTGTCCTTCTGATCCGATGCTGTAATAAAAACCAGGGAGAATCGCAGTCCATACGTACGTGTGTGCGGTCCAAGGGGAAAGGCTTCGGCCAAGGCCCCCAGTCTGAGCTGCTCCAAACACTTGTGGGTTCTTCAGCACTGGCTGGGTTTAGACACGGCTCCTCTCTGCTAATGCAGTAACAGGAGATGAAAGGACACGGTGGTTCCGACGCCCGTCAGAGCTGGGAAAGCCATTGCCAGGGGCTGCTGACAAACATTTTGAAACTGACTGGTGGAGTTTCCTCAAAGAGGGGGAAAAAAACACCAAAAAAGGGTATTTTAAGTAATTCAATTGTAACTAATACTTGGGAACTACTCCAGTGTTGAAAACAGAGCAGAAGTGCTGTAGAATTTTGGGTCGATTTGTGACAAATCCAGCTCAGACAGGGAAAACCGTCGACTCTGTGTCATTCACTCCAAGGACTTGAGCATGAGTTCCCTCGGAGGGGGCCGGCCACGGCCTTGCCGTGTGGGGATGTAGGTAATGTTCACGTATTTACAATCAGAAAAGGACCCTCCGTTGCTCATGATGTCACTCACTGACAGCAAAAAAATGACTCATGCTTCTTTTCATATCATACGACGGTGGCAAGAATGAGAGAACATGCTCGTCTAACATAGTTTCGATATAGGTAAATTCTCGGCAGACAAAGCATTGCAATGTAGGGTGGGAGGCCAGACACGGTCAGTTCATTTTCCTTAGTGTAGCTACTGTTACCTTCGGCTCAGCGTGCCCAGCCTCCTCTCTAGGGCATCTCGGAGACGGGGCGCTTCTGTTTCAACGTGTCAATGAGGGACAACACTCCTCTCTTCACGTTCGTGGTGACTCGCCGCGTCACCGAGTCTGCGGGGGGCGGCGGAGGCCGCACTTTCTGCGCAGGAGGCCGGGCCACCAAGCACTTCTGGTACCGCAGCTGCAAGAGAGCAAAGCGTCTGCAGGCCGGCCGGGCATGGCCCATCCCGCAGGCCGGCCGGGCATCCCGCATCCCGCAGGCTGGGCCGGGCATCCCGCATCCCGCGGGCCGGGCGGGTGTCCTGCAGGCCGGGCCAGGCACCCCGCAGGCCCCTCGGGGCATTTCACACACCCTCTAAAGCTTTTTGTGGAACACAGGGAATGTATTTCTCCATTTCACAATGAGAAACAGCCCTACTGAAATTAAGGGGCCTCTGTCCTGTTAACATGGGCTGAAACCCTTCAGTGACACCCTTGGAGGTGGTCACTGAGGTAGGGACAACCCTTTGAAAATCAAAAGAGAAGTTTCTGGCATTCAGCCCTTCTTGAGCAGGGGCTGCATGGACACGGGGATGTAGAACATGACCTTGAGCAAAACGTTCTCCCAGCATAACGTGAATGACAAATCCCTGACACGTACAGGTGCCGCAGTGGCAAAGGGGTAAGGCTGTTAAAGGAACACTCCTCTCTAAATGGCATTTTGAACTTAAACATGCTTATTTTTGATCCATTAACTATATCATAATCTCATTTGCTAGTTTTCTCTTTTCTTACTTTATCTGTCTCAGGAAATTAATGCAATTGCAAATCTGAACAAGATTTTGACTTGCTTAGGTAGCAGCAGAACCAGAGATTCTAAAAGCAGCCACTTACCATGCAAGCAGCCTGCACGGCCTCTGACACGTTGCCCGCGTTCGGCTCGCACCAGAACACGTGGCACTCAAAATGCTGGTTTCCCGTGTCCATAATGAAGGCGAACGTGTGGATGTCCTTGCCTACTCCCATGAAGGACAGGAACCGGACACGGCATTCCACCATGATCTCCTCTTCATTCTGGTCATGGAAGCAAATGGGGTTTCATTGCTGTTAGATATTCTCTAAATGTCACCTGCAACTTTAAGCTGATTAAATGGAAGGAATACTGAGGGAGTAGTGGGGAATTTCTTTTATTTAGTTGTCTCAGTCATTATTCCTGCCTGGATCTCTCCTCAGAGCATTAGTCCTGAGCATATGGTGCATTTTAGATACTGCTTATTTAAAAATGATGCTGCAATTCTATAAAGAAATACACAGCTAGGATGATCCA
>JAUBOD010000339.1:1461185-1472746 GCA_032353885.1 Nothura maculosa
CCTGTGCCCCGTGCTCTGGGTGTCCCTGCTGGAGCAGGGGTTGGACTGGATGATCTCTGGAGGTCCCTTCCAACCTCAGCCATTCTGTGCCTGTGTGAAGCCTCTGTCTGCACCCAGCCTACGGAGGTTCATAGCGCAGCAGGAGGAAGGGCAGGGGTGGCTGCTCCTCACCGTGTTTGGGTCACACTGCTGGCTGCAGGGGGAACGGGCAAAGCTGCTATCATGAACCCTGCATGAGCAAGAGCCCAACAAACCCTGCCCTTCAAGTTGAAGCCCTCTGGTAAATACATCCCCAGCCTTGTGTTCTCCTCTCCACTGGAGACCTCGTGTTTCCTCATCCTGCTGAGCTACACAGGACACTGTGCAAAGAAAATACCCAACAAATTCCAAGTCCAGGGAAAGAAGAGCACCTCAGCACCCACTGCACTACGAGCAGATACGCAGACAGAAATGAAAACACAGGTACCACTGCTCAGTTCCAGTGAAGTGATGTTTGCACAGCTGCAAATCCAATTATCAAGAATTAATGATCTGTAGTAAAGAGCAGCGGCATGAGGGAGGCTGTAACACAGAGCCTGCAACGAGCTCTGTCACGGGGCAGCTCCCACCTACAGAACCCCAGGGGCTGCCCCTGTCTGGCCCCCCAACCCTTTGCAGGGGGGAAATGGAAACCCATTCCAGGCAAAAAGTAGACCAGGGCATCCGCACCACAACAACTAACTAATGAACTTCTGGAAAGCACACACTGATTGATTGATTGATTGAGTCTCAGGCCCCACAGCTGCTGGGCATCAACTATGAATATTGGCATTACTACAGAATGTAGTCTTACATTTACTTATTTATTTTTTAAATCTACGCTGCTAATATCTCCCCTAATTCTGAACCTACAGTCCTTGGATTTGAGCAAATTTCCCTTTGTTTCCCTTTATCTTTTCCCTTTAAGGGTTCTATCTCTCTGCAGATCGACATAAATCAGTACAGTATTTAATAAGGCATTTCATCACAGAGGACTGAGCAGGCTTGTGCCTGAGACAAAGCATGTAGGTCACATCATTAACTGTTTCTTATGCAGCCAACACTACCCTGAAAATCAGTCTTAGAAGATTAAGAATAAAACAAATTATCATGCTCTTTTAAGTCTTAAAATACAGAATATTCTAAAATATAGCCAGTATATGAGAAAAAAGAAGTATATTCTAAGATATTTGCCTGATAAATGAAGAAATCTTACACTGATTTCAGATTAAAATGTTGGAGATCAAAGTTAACCAAGTAACAAAAGAATAGAGGCGCTATACAAGTAATGAACAAGGAAAATCTTTCATTTAATTCACATTAATGGATGCACTCATTTTCTCAGAGAAATATTGTGAGTCATCCCATTAAAATGCTTCATCACCAGAAACCCCAAATGCACAATTAAAAAAAAAATACTAATATAAATTTTTAGTTTTCCAACTTTCATTTCTATTATATGAATTGCTGGGAAAGTGCCTAGTGTGCAAAAATGGGCAGTTATCACAACAAACTTCAGAAATCGACTAAAAATCACTATTTTAAAGAAGATTATAAACAACGCCTTTGTGGTACCAACTGCAAGAGCTTTACAGGTGCTACAAAAACAGCCTTTGCAGTCAGTTCCATTTCTAGGGCAGTTCCACCTTGACCTTCGTGGTTTGGCAGACCCTTGCTCCTTCTCCTCGGTTCTGGAGTCTCCTTTCTCCAGGTTTGCAGCCTCTGCAGTGCTGGATGGCAAAGGTGGCTCTCCTGGCCTGAGCTAATTCTGCTCCGTGTCCGCGGTCCCTCCTTGCTCCCAGCCAGAGAGCTCAAATCAGCTCCACCAGGCAACAAAACATTGCTGCACCTCTGTGCCAGCTCAAGGCTTTTGGATCCCCAGTTTCTTATTTGTTACTGTATTTGTGAAACAAGTGAAAAAGATAAAGTCATCTGAGCAAAATAGTTACTATAAATCTATTAAGAACCTTTCCCTAAAAAACAGTTCCGAAGACATTCCATTCTTTTTTTTCCTCCCTCATTTTAAGAAATAGGCTTTCATTTCAAATGCCACCTTAACTTCACATCCCGAAGAGAAGACTTATGGACCTCGCTTTTGGGTACTAATGCTCTCTCGGAGGTTTCATTTTAATACAGTGAAACAACAAAATATGCTTCTTTAGTGAAGAAAAGACAGTCAAAGAGTTCACCATAACCTCCTGGTTATTAGGGTAATGCTCAAATTAGGTCTTATCTTGGAGAAAAAATAAATGAAATAAAGGGTCTGTTGTCTCTGCTATGATTTTACAGCAGGATAACTTAAGGGCTCTACAAGCCAAGGACTCTACAAGCCTTGTCTGTAAATATGAGCCTGGCTGGAGTTTACAGGGCCTGAAAGCACCTTGTGCCTTCATTTCTTAAAAATTAATACTTTGCATTTGGTTTATTTAGCCTAAATGTTATATAGCCCTTTTTCTGCTGAGGGCTGTTATGCAGGCTAGCAGCTGTAAGGAGCTCTAGTACAGCCAGCAGTGCTGGTGATGGACAGATTCAAACACAGTGTGTTTGACATTCAGCTTCAAAATAATATCAAAAACCTGCAGGTGCCCCTTCGACCTCACTGAATCAACACAAAAAAAAATGTCTTTGATACAAATGTAGATTACACACGTCTTTGGAAGCAATACTGTCAAGAGCCATTTGTTTTTTGTAGAAATTACATTTATGATGGGATCCAAAGTCAATGAAGGTAAATCACTTTTGATTGATTTCCATTCCTGGAAAGAGACTGAAAGGAACAAACCTCCAGAGAAGGAGACTCCACAGCCTCCCTGGGCAGCCTGTGCCAGGGCTCTGTCACCCTCACAGGAAATAGGTTCCTCCTCACATGGAGATGGAATTGCCTGTGTTGCAACTTGCACCCATTGCCCCTGGTCCTGTCAGCGGCCACCACTGAGAAGAGCTTGGCCCCTTCCTCCATACATTCACCCTTCATGAACTTATACACGTTAATCAGATTCCCTCTCAGCCTTCTCTTCTCTAGAGAAAACCAGCCCAACTCAGTCTCTCCTCGTATGATAATGTATGATTTTACATTTCCTAAGAGCTAAATATTACCCCCTATTCCCTTCATCTTAGCTGAAATGCGGGAAACGGTGATGAGGAAGATCTCTGTTCCTTTAAAACGAGATTCAGAGCTGGAATGAACCCTAAAATAGATACACATGATGGTTAGGGGCATCTAAATACTGCACTGCCATTCAATACAATGCTCAGTTTTAATTGATTTTTAAATGAACTTCCTTCAGAAAATGCAGCAGCCAGCAAGTTTGCGATGTACAAATAGCTCATCAAGGATGTGCTGTGCCATTTTCAGCATTTATATATATACACATACATATATATATATATGTATTAAATATATATATGTATAGAAAAGACGCGTTCCCGTTACTGCTGGTACATTCTGTGGAACAGAAGGGCCAGCTTCGTGACCCTACAGCTGAGAATGAGCTGCTCCCTGAGCCACCCTGAACCTGCAGGTGACTGTAAATACCTGAAGGGACCCCCACAATGGGCTCCCATGGCTCATTCTGCAAGGGCTTGGTGGGCATTAACGTGCACCCACCTAGCACCAAAGCTGGAATCACCTGCATGTCCACAGCACCCGCAATCCTGCCCTATTTAAAGGCAAAAGTGTGACCCACACGGTTCCTGTTTTCATCATTTTTTTTCTGCTGTAATAATTGGTATTGGTGTTCTTGTTATCCCAGCAGCAATCCCTGGTCTAAAGATTGCAGCAAACTCTCCACTGGTACTGAAATTTCAGAAGCTAAGAAGGTGTTTTGGTCAGATCTGAGAAAAAAACATGTTCTTATATTTTCATCCTGTCTTTCCCAAACCCTGTAGAAGTCCAGCAGCCTGATGCAAAGCATCTGTACTACATATCTCAATTAATAAAACATTGATAATGCACAAACATTTAAGATGTCATTATATTGCTGCAGTCCTGGAAACTTATGGGTAAGTTTTAAGGCTGTTTCTATTCTCCTGCAAAGGAAGAATGATTTTGTGAAACATCTTGCTGGGGCAGCCTGCAAGGAAAATCTCTTTTCTCTAAATCTCTGGCACTGTTCGGTCACTCCTGTCTGGACACTGCACGGCAGCACACATCGAAAATCCCACCATATATATGGGATTCCTAGGATTGAAATATAAAATATTTCTCAGGATATAATGCTGAAACTTGAAGGTCCCAAGAAATGGCCCCAGAAATACTGCACATCCATTATAAACATATACAAAGCTGTAATTATTATATATCACAAAAAGAGGCAGTCTCTTAGATTTACCTCCATATATAGAGACAAGGTAGAAGCTGATTTCCTGTAAATGGAAATCCATATTGTGATGTACATCACAAAACAACATTATCACTTATAATGTCACTTAATGACACAAGCATCGATTATGGAGAGAATGAATGATCAAATGCACTCCTCAAAAGATCTGATGCACAAAATGAAAAAGATCCTACTTTTGCATTTATTTGCTTATGTATTTGTATTCTATTAACTTGCTATTTCTAAAATGTCTTTTGAGGCTGAATATTTCAGGGCATCTGCCTTATTTACCTGCTGCTTCTCCATAGTTGGGAATACCTCTTAATGCTGCTAATGGCAGGCAGCCAGTTGCAAGAACAGCCAGTTTAGAAAGTGTTGTCCCCATCACTCCCCATTGCTCCCCAGAAGCTGCAAAGACTGAAAGGTGAATTTCTGAATATACTACCATATACTATACTATACTACTGAATTTCTGCTATACTACCATGACTGGCAGGACTGACTACTTTCCTCCTCCCTTTCTTATTTTTTATTTTTTTGGCATTTCCAATGAACTTCTGAAAGCCTAATGTGAGTCAATACCTAAAGAAGCAAGATTCTCTTATCCTAGAAGAAAAGCTCTGCTGACACGGCCCAAATAGGGGATTTGAAAAGCCATGGTTCATACAGAATGAGGACATAAAGCTCAAATGGAACACTACATTTAAAAAAAAGAGAATAAAGGCAAGTGCATGGACAGGGGGAAAAGGAGGTGAATGGATAGAGACAGGTTTTCCAGGAGGTACAGCTGCCTTGTGCCTCCACAAGAGAAAAAATTAAGCCCTTTTTATACACTTTTTCACATCTATCATATTTTATAACTCTTTAAAAAGAGACAGCCCGAAGGAAGTTACAGTTCAGGACTGACAAACGTATCTGTTAACCTCCCTTGGAGCTAAGACCACCTCTTGCAGCATTTTCTAGCTCCCAAATTAGGATGGTCCAGGCTGGTCTCTAAACCGAGCCCCCTGGGAAGTACCAATGGAAACCTCCCTTCCAGCTGTGCATGTTCCACAAACACAGTTAGTGCCTCTGGCACGTGCAATGAGTCATCTCTATGATATTCCTACCAAAGAAACTGCATTTAACCATCCCCTGCCCTTAAATGAAAGTGATTTCTCCTCCCATCTTCTTTCCTGTGCAGGTGACCAAAGAGTGATCAAGGATCTGAAACTCAAAAGTGTATCTTGAGCTCGTGGTATACAGAGAAACATTAACTTTATTGATAATTTTAAATGCCTGGTTGCTTTACTGCATAAATCTCTTATAACAAGAGCCCCGTGAATCTTAAACCAGACATTTCCCCCTAGCACTGAAGCGTTTTGCAGTGCTACAGTCCTTACAGAAATTGAGCCTCCGGGTAAGGTCATTGCTTTAGCTTTCCACAGGGTGGCAGAGTTTCCTTTCCTGAAAGGCACCATTAGTGCCACTCAAGAAAGAAAAACTGCTATTTTCAAACGGTGCCGGCCACTGTAACAATAAGCTTAAAATTTGAGATCTCTAGCAAGTTTTTGTTGTTGTTGTTCCAATAGAGAGTTTAATGAGTCAAAAAAGCTCTATTTTTTTTAGGCTCAAATGAAAAAATACTCTGTTTGCTGCCACAGAAAAATCAAGTTTCAAATAAAGCTGGGGTAGACCATATGTTAGAGGAAGGGCTTAACGGCCTAAAAAAATCTGGTTTGCCAAAGTCTGATGAGTGTCAAAGCCTGTCCAGGCTCTTCCAGTCTCACAATACTCTGGGTAACTGGCTACTGAGGAATTTGCCTCACCTGGGCTGCGTGGGTCTGCGTTCCCATGTATAATTTCTCTTCTGTTTCTTGTCTTACTGCTCAGTCACTTCTCTGAGTATTTCAGTGCTCAGCTACCCTGAACCATTTAAGTTCATTTAATCAACACGGCTTTGCCTAAGCCCAAGAAACCAAACCTGCCGTTTCTGACAAAAGCAGATTTGCCCTTGGCCTAGGGCCAAGCATCCTGTAGCATTTCAGTGCTACAGGATGAGTATCAGACCACTGAATATCACAGTTCAGATAAACAGGGGAGGGAGACAAAGACAGGAGTGTTGTCTGCACCCCACAGTCCTCCTTGCAGAGTGGGTTCTAACTTACACAGTGCAAATTGCCCAACTCACCAAAACACCATCTCCTGATAAGGTCTTCCTTGCCATTAGGCTTATCTGGAAAAGAGCAGCCTTCTGGCTAGGGCTGCTACCTAATGCTCAATCATTCCCCCCACTCCATTTACCATTCCCAGAATTTACTGCTTATCATGATAATGAGCACAGCTGAAACTGCTGCTTTTGGTTATTTACATCTGATTTAAGCATCACAAGCCAAATAATCAAGTTGACAAAAGAAGTTTAAGTTCCCTGATCAGTCCGTTTTTTCTACTAAAATACATCACAAATGCCATTATAACTATTAAGCCTGCTATATACTGTCTTTCTGCATATAAATAGCTTATGCTTCTGTCAATCTTCGTAGGTGTATGGCAGAGCCAGATCACTTATTTAAATTACTCGAGTTTCCAATTACAGAGATTCACAGACCTCCTTAAAATGCATGTATGAACATGGCAAAACCACCAAGAAAATTGAATGACAGATCTGGAAATACATATGCAAGCACTGAAAACCTTTTGCTTCTCCTTTCTCCTCAAATGCATTTCATTACAAGGGCCAAGGCTCTGATTTAAAATGTGCTGTTCATACAAAGGACTCTTTTCTTCATGTCACCCTCAAACTAGGTTGCATTCTCTGTTTAAAAACACAAAGTTTCTTGTTCTGACAAACAGGCTCCTTGTTACTAGCTGCAGGTGTAAGTTGTCACATGAATAAGGAGGGATATTCAAAAAACAGAGGAACTCCAAAATTAAAGAGCAAAGTCTATCACTGAATCTCCCTGGAAGCCATCAGGCCATGCCAAACAACAAAGTCCTCTCTATTCAAGGTAGGAAACTTGTTCAGCTGTGCATGGGGTCAGTTTTTACAGCCTGACAGCATAACCTACGCTGTTCATGTCCAATTTCTTGGCTTAAAATAAGTCACACTTTATCCTGACCAAACTAAGTGAACATTTAAATCCGCAAATGTCTTTGATGGTATTAGTCTTGCACAGTTCAAGTCAGTCTACACACTGCCAAAATATTACCATCACCTTGAGGAGTAACTTTAAATTAAGAACCTGAGACATTCTGCACCTTGCAAGTTATGTTTACAATTTCTGAATGTCAACATTATTCCACTGCAGATGATCTCACCTTCGCTTCTGGATCACTGTTGATGCTAGAGGAATCATCATCATCAGACTGTGGAGCATTTCTGTCATGGAGAAAAAAAATACTCATCTTAAAATCACATAAAATTTATGGCAAATCACAGCAAAGCACAACATGGAACTGGTCATGCCATGGCTTCTGTAGACATTGTACCTGAGCTTCAAAGAGGCATAGCGTAAGGTTGCTCCTTCAAATTCTTTCAGACTTGGGTCTGGGTTCACAGTCGCTGCATGCAGATCCTAGAGATAAAGGTAGTCCTATTAATACAGTATTAAGCACACTACCATGTTACTTCTTATTTCAAAGGGAAATAAAATCCTCCCTGCAAAGAAGCAGATAGTATTTCTGGCTGAAGTTGAAGAGAGGCATGCATATATTCTCAAGCTGTATTTCATTCAGTGCAGGCATCTTATTAGTTACATCATGACAGTTGCCCTGCTAGCTTAGGCTGAATCCATTCCAAGTGGAAAGATCAGAAAAAGGCAGCATGTTTGTGAGCTAGACATCCCTAGCAACACCCCCATTTACTTTGGCCTATGTTATGGATGATGGTCATGGAAAAATAAAAGGGGAAGAAAACAGCCACTGCCATGCAAATAAACAAGGGTAGTAGTATTAAAGGGTCTAAAATCTGACAATATACTTGCCTTCCAAATGTCACTATTAATCTTTCCCCCATTCAGTACAGCAAAATCACTCCAGGGCTGTTTCTAGACATATAATCATTCACACGGGAAGAAGCACATTGATAAAAAAAAATAAGAAAAAAGAAAAGAAAAAAGAAAGAAAAGAAAAGAAAAAAAAACACAAGACACTGTTGTTAGCATTGATATTTACAGGATGGGTTAGGGAACAGATCACCTCAAACTTCACTAATTACTCCGCTATAGCATGGCATCCAGAGGAGAAGGCAGAGTTGCCTCTACAGTTACTTACCAAAGCAAATGATTGAAATAAGGAAGTTAATAGAAATTAAGAACATCCAATGGGATTACTCTTTAACTATGATCTTAAAAGCAAGCAAAATGGATCTGAATATGAATGTTGGCCACAGCTGCTACAGCCTCCAATAAACAGCAATTAAGGGGAAAATGGGACTTCCATTTGGCATTTTTATTAAGAGAGACTAACACTGCTGGAAACAGAAATACTGAAGTGCAGGGGTACATATATATCGGCTATATTCTAGGTAAGGATTAAATCATTTCTACAAAAAAAGCGCAAAAGAGGAGAGTGGAGAGAATGAGGATTAGGAAGGAGGACAGAGACTTCCTGATGAAAAAGTAGTTTGGTAAGGTCTATTTAAGCCTTATCAAGAACAAAACTAAGGAAAAAAGAACAAATGCCTGCCGAACAAAAGCCCTCCTTCCATCTCCCCACTCCGAGGCTCCTGAGGTAGCCACTGGAGCAGCCTGAGGTCCCTCCATTCCCGCCAGGCCTGTGGCCTTGGCCATGGCTGGAGCTCACCTCCCTCCTTCCCATACGAGCGCAGAAATCCCACAAGCAGAGCCAGGTGGGACAGGAGCTCTGGCTGCAGGAAGACCACCCTGAGCCACCTCTTTGTGACTCATTTAAGCTTTAATTCCTTGGGTAGTTAACGAGTTCCTGCTGGCCGAGCTCCTCCAGGGACCTCCAGGCTCACAGGAGGCCAAGCCGCCATCTCGTGACACGGCTTAATGCCGCAACGCCTTGCGCAGCCAAGGCCTCGGTCCCACGTGTCCTCAGGACATTCCCGCTGGAAAAGCCACGTGTGAGAGCAACTCTACAAGTAGCTCTTCCCACATAGGGCTGAACTCATCGAGAGTTGTTATTCTTTCTTGCTGAGCTCAGCATTTTTAATTGTTGGCTTCTAGTAGCTAAGTTACCTATGGAAGAAACACTAGAGCTGATCCAGGCCTCTGATGAGTTTGATTTTAGAAACTGATAACAACCATTCCACATTCTGCTGTAATCCCCTAAATCCTCTTGCTGAAAATTAAACCTTAGGATTTTGTTTCCCCTCAGCACAGGAAATGGAAAAAAAGGCAGCAAAGTCTCCTTAAAAGGTTGGAAGAGAACTTTATAAAACAGAAGGACCCACAAAGGAAGCCATCCAGCAACACATGGCAGAAGAGAGTCATTTAAACTAAGTCAAATTTAATCTGCTGTGTAAAACCAAACCAGACTTCCATGCTGTTGAGGGTGAGGAGGAGAAGGAATGCTTCAAGTACTCCAAGTCTATTCACTTTTTTTTTTTTTTTTAAATGTGAATTTTTCACCTAATGCTTAAGCTATATTGCTTTGGATTAAAATTTGCTGATGAGAATGATGATTGATTATTTGATGAACAAAAAAGTGCCTTAATAGCATAAACCAAAGAAAGACATTTTTCATCTTTCCTTTGTAAACTCTTTTTTGCCTCTTGCGTGCAGAAAATATCACTTTCCTTTTCCCAGATTTTTCTCTCATTTGCTGTTCAACAGCCCTAACAGTCTTTTTCTCTATACTAAATATTCAGGGTATGTTACCAAATATTTTTTTTGATCTGTTCTTCGTAGGCTGCCTTCAGCTGTGAGCCACATTCTACTAACTGAAGCCAAGCTTCAGTACGTCACATCCTTTAGAAGACAGGGACACAAATTAAAAACAAACAGTAATCAAAACAAAACAAACAAACAACAAAAAAAAAAAGAAAAAGAAAACAAAACGGGGCTTAAAAAAGCATCACGGAAGGGAAAGGAGTGTCAGGGAAGAATGAGTGTGTCTAAGTGTCCCTAAGTTTATTTAACAATCCTCAAAAGCTAGAATAGCCCAAATAAGCTCATCTCCAGAGCAGCACATAATGCTTCAGAGACAAATGTGATAAAGCTAAAAGATTCTCTTATGGACGCATAAAAGTGTATTAGGACAGACATGAAGTGCTGTCCATGCCAGGCTTCAATCCTAGATTGTATTCCTTCATTGATCCAAAATGTATGCACCTCCTAAGCTTTTGAGCAAGAAATACATGTTCTGGCACAGAGGAATGAAGTTAAAGAACCCTTCCAAACCTGCCTGTCCTGGAGTATAGGCTTCCAGACAGTGACATGTCAACCAGAAGTGCTCAGATCACATATGGTCCAACTTCAACCTGGAAGCTGTCCACAACGCTGCTGCTGCCAGTGGTGGTGCCTGGATGAAGGCACTTAGGAATCCCTCTTCTACATCAACTCCCCCTCTTTGGTGAAGTGTCACACTGACAGTATCCCAGACTGCCAGGTTAATCCTTACATACAGGCAGAGGGGAGCTCTGGGGAAAGGTTTCTGTGCAGTGCACAGGGACTGCACTCTTTCACTACAGCATTTCCAGAACTTGCCTGTGAGCAGTCAAAGTCCTGAGTCCAACTCAGCGCCTCATTTTGTTTGAACTCGGTTACTATAAGTCTTCAGATATTTTATTACAATGATATCTTTACGGCGACTGAGTCATAAATCAGTATTGTTTGAATAATAACATTGTGTTAGAACCTTACCAATGAGAGACCTTCAAGAAACAAATTACCTAGTATACATCTGCAATCCAAATTCACCATATAATATTAGCATATCAATGTAAATATTGGAAGATCATTATCCACCTGTGACATCTTTTACATCACTGTACAAGGTCTTCATACTGCAGGTATATCTGCACAAAGCTCTGCTGAAGCAGACTCTATACTGAATTATAGCTTCTGTCACATCAAAATGCGACCTTCTCAAATCAAAACCATCTCAACACCCACATGTCTTTGGGACACAGTGGAGTCACAGACAGGTGCATGTCTGAAGGAAACCATAACTGAAGTGCTGTGCTCTATTTTGCAACTTCATGTGTCACATTTATGAGCATGTCTCAATAATCTTTCAATAGGCATGGATAAGATTGTATGCATTTAAGCCAACACA
>JAUBOD010000339.1:1472846-1484066 GCA_032353885.1 Nothura maculosa
ATGTGTCACATTTATGAGCATGTCTCAATAATCTTTCAATAGGCATGGATAAGATTGTATGCATTTAAGCCAACACAGAGCAAAAGTTTCAGAATCAAGCCCATAAAGGTACTTGAATGTCCTTAACACCTCTTACCTCTTGTTTCATTAGGTATATTAGGTAGACACATCAACAAAATCAAGAATAGAATAGATGTCATACCTAAATACATCAAAATAATCAAGGATTAGCCGATCCCAAGCCAAAAAACAAAGCTTGTACAAAGTCTTCCATTAAGAACATAAAACTTTGGAGTTTTTTCTGAGCAGTTAATAAGAAAAAGGATTACATTTCAAAACAATTTGATTTTTGCATTAGGATTTTATTTTGTAGAAGGCTTTCCAGCATATTAAAAGAAACTGATTGCACAGTTCACAGTGCACTTTTCTTTCTGAGTATTTATTTTATTTTTCTATGCATATGACATCAATCAAGCCTCTGGATTGTCCCTGAACAGATTATTTTCAGAGGCTGCACCACATATTGCTCTTTCTGCCCATGTGAAAGACAGAGCACATTCTTTCTTTCTGTTTCAAGGCAAACACCAACTGCAACGCGGTGATACTCTTGTGCAGATACCTTATACTGGCAAGACGTTAGGGTTCACACCAGAAAATACTTGATGTTTATTCAATAGAAACTATCCTGTAAAGGAACTGCCATCTCAAGTGAAGACTCAGATGAGATGCCCCTGTGTGACACCAAGCAGAAGATTTAATTGCTAAGACTCCAGCCAGAAGATTGTTAATGTGTAAATGTACCCTCTACCTGCACAATGCAGTAATGCTTTAGCATGTGCTAGAGAGTCTCAATAATTTCACAATAATCATAGACTAATTGTCTAATTTACACAAGAGATACATAAATCCATAGTTTAGGACACCTCATAATTCACCATCACGGCAAGATGACCATGGGAAATGGATACTTACGATTTACTATCAACAGAGAGCTCTGCTTTGGGTAATGTCATGCCCCATGTTCTAAAGCTCATCTTGCTAGCAGCAGTTAAGCCTGAAACTTTAAAAAGTTATTTCCATTTTCAGTATGCAGTATGTAAGAAGCCACAATATTTTACCTCAGTTTCTGGAGTGGGAGATGGAGTAATGGAGCCAAGGGATCCTTTCCGTGAGCCCTGCAGATCCGATGGGATGGACACAGGACGCTGCCATTGAGTTGTTCCTGTTGGTATGTGCCAGTAGTAGATTCCAGCAACGTCATTGATCTTCTTCCAGCCAGGTGGTAAGTCAGGGTCTGTCTGAAATGAATGATCACTCCATATATCTGCTGGGACCAGAGGAAAAGAAAGAAAGAAAGAAAAAAAAAAGACCTATTAGCAAGACTTTGTTAATATGATCACAGATAAATTTTCCAATGTCTGTTTCTGATGTAAATGATACAAGCTGAGTACAGCTGCTGGTCTGTTCCTGTGTAAAGCATAGAAAACATTGTGTAAAACAGGGAAAACATTCTAAATTATTGAGTTTCTAAGTAAGGTGACAAGGCCTATGTGGTCTGGCTTGGCCTTCAAAGAGAAGAAAAATGTGTTGTACTTACCAAAGAGCTATTCTAATACAGCAGCTGTTTAAGGCCATCAGATAAATTAGTTCTTAGACTAGACTAAGATTTAGTTTAACATACAGTAAAAAGAAAAAAAAATCATAGAATTGTGGTGTGCCTGCTCTGCCCCTTCATCACAGCACATCATCTATGTACGTTAATGCAGCATGTACTTCTGCTAATGAAAATCAAACCAGAAAAAATGAAAACAACCAACCCACCCACCCTGGCTTTCATGCATTATAAAAGGCTGCTTATTCAAAAGGATGACAACAAGCAAAACAGCTGCTCATTTCACATACAAACCTGACTCACATTAACGTACTGTTCTGAATTGGTTGTATGATGGGGCGAAAAACCCACCAACCTCGCCAATAATGCAGACAAAGGGATGAAGTACAGGGTAAATCTCCTCTTAAATTAAGAAAGGTCAGCAATTTATCTTATAAATCACAAATATTCCCAGATTTGCATGGTTTGTAGGTGTATACAAGGGGTATCACAGTGTGGGCATCAGCAAACCAGCTATGTCCCAGCAGTGACAACTACCCTTGGTGGGAAACGGGAAGGGAAGCCGGTTTCCTTCTGAACTTCCCAACTACGCCACGTTGGTGCTGTGGTTATTTTACATGCTATTAAAACAGCTGTTGTGCTCTGCTCCCGAGGACTGCCAAGCTGCAGAACAACAACAACAACAACAAAAGTAACCACCAAAACCCCAAACCTAAAGCTCCACAAGCCCTGCAGCAGACCTGACACCAACACAGTGGACTAAACCAGTAGGGGGAAATACAAGAGTAATGCATCTAATCCGAATACTTGCTCCTAACTTTCAAAAAGAATCCTCCAAGCACCCCCAGAGGAAGCTAAAACAATCACTTAAAGACTCATTGTGAGGAATTAAAGTCTGGTTAGAAGCACCAGTTGTTGTTTAAGAAACTGTCATGCAGCTGACAGTCTAGTTCATTATTTTGACTACTATTAAATTTATGGAAAATACTGAAGCCAGATACTTGAAAGTTATGTGCACAGATTAAATATCTGAGTACTACACAGAAATACTGGTCAAAATATCTGCAAGCTGAAGACAACAAAAAAAGATTAAAACTAACAGCCAATGAGAAATTGTTAATACAGAGACTGGAGGCAACATTTCTGCAATATTTATTTAGAAAAGAGACAACCTCTTGTATGTGAATAAACACTTCATGCAAAGAAACTGTGAGCATTCTAAGTTAGTATTAGGAAAATAATACTCAGCTGAGTAATATTAATTTGCCTTGAAAACTTATCTATTACCAATAACAGAAACACTGGAATATGCTCTGAGATAAAATTCAGGAAATCAATTCACATTTTCTAATTAGACAGCTCTGTTTTCCGGACAGAACCACCCTGACTCAGGCCCCTCTCCATGGGGGATGTAGGTGTGGGGTGTGCAGGCTCCCGGGCGGAGCGGCTGCCTCCCAGGGAGGAGGTTGGAGCCCCCATGGATGAGGCTGGCAGGACAGAGCGGCTCGTGGGCTCAGCATGAGATGCTGTTCCCAGCCCACAGCCTCTCAGAGCTTCTCTGAACCAGCCAATTAAAGGAATAAAAATCATCCATGCAAAACTACTTGCGAAAAATGAAACGTTCCCCATTGTTTTTGTGAATATGGCTCAGGCCTGACTGCCTGATGGGGAGAACTTCTCAACAGACTTTGCTTTCCTACTGCCACGACCTGAAAAGCCTCCCTGCTTCGCTGGCTGTTTAACACTGATGTTAACAGAGCTCATCGTGCAAGCCAGAGGTAATGAACTATCACAAGAGATACTGCAAAGAGATGACCAAAGAAAGAATATACAAAAGCTGGCATGATGGATGGATGCATGGAGGTATCACAGACCTGTCACAGGACACCAACGGCTCTTCTTTATTTGAATATGGAATTACAGGGAATAAACTTTCCCTCTGAATTTCAAAGACCGTGTCCTAGGGTATGACAGGGAGTCAAGACTCAACCTTCTGCTGCCCTAACTGTTGGGAGGATGGTCCCTCTACAGGGCAATGTGTGGAGGGCAAGAGGGAAGCACAAAATAAACCAAAGGGTCACACTGATACCCTGCTCTAGTCAATGGCCTCTTCATCCCTGGCCTTCTTGTAACAGGAAAGTGATGGCCACAAGATGGGGGAGAAAAGCAGCAGGTATCTGCCAAGCAGTGCAAACAGGTTGGCGTGGCATTGGACAACCTGCTGGAAACAAACCCAAGAGACAGTAGGACTAGACATACTAGAACTTGACATCCAGATCTCTTTATAATTATGTCTGAAAGTTTGTGGATGTAGAAATCTTGAATGGAAATGGTTTCTTCTTGGCTGCAGCTGACAGTCCTGAGAGCTTCCTCAGTGGTAGAGGATCTGGGGCAGTGGTAGAGAAGAGCCAGGGCCTCTTCTCGATTCCCTCTCAGACATCCCCAGGAGGGGAAGCTCTGCCTGGCCTTTTCCATGCTCTGCTTCAGAGATGAGTGGATGAAAGGTTCGGCTTTGACTGGATGAAAGCCTAACTGTAGGCATCTGATTCAGAACTGCTTTAAATCCTGATGATGTGTGGTACAAACTGGCCTCCCAAATGGCAGACTTGAGGCCATGAAAGGGAATATGGTCAAGAGAAAACCCTAGAAACTCTCTTAATGAAACCTCTAACCAAAAAATCCTGTTTAAGAGAAGTATGTTTATCCTGATTAGGAAACAAAAGTACAGAGATGCCCAAAGGAATGGGACTGCAAAACTGCTCATAAACCACCTGGCTTTACAAGGACAGTTTTGATAATATAAAAACAACAGGATTGAGCATGTAGCCCTTTTTATTGGGGTTGGTTTATTTACCATGCATTATTTTACTGTAAGTCATGAAATCCTGAAAGGCTGCACTGTAAGAAGCTTCTTGCACAAAATTCCCAAAAGCAAGTCCCCATGGAAAGCAACACTTGGAAATCCTCTACTGAAACTTTCCTTAAAATTAGCCCCCCAGTTTCCTCCTGAGGAGTTCATCACATGGAACTGCTTCCCTGAAACCTTCAGCACTGGTTTCTGCAGAATTCAGAGAGAGGAACTGTGTGGTTCATTCCTTCATACAATCTCCGTTATACTTCTTTGGGGATTTAGCAATGCAGCAATTACGGAAACATTTCTAAAAGAGCAGTACTTGGAAAAAAAAAAAAAAAGAAAAAAAGATACAAATGAAGTAAGTGGGAACCCAAGGTGAAGGTAGTGCCTGAAATGCCTCACTGCTTCATTCTAAAATCAAATGGGGAATTCATATTAGTCATCACTCTTTAAAAATAAATAAATAATATAACAAAGCAACAAAAAGCCAATAGGCTTAGAAAAACACAAATGGAAATAAAGGGAAATACTTCTGTTCTTTAAAAGGATAAAACCCTGTTTCCATTATTCCTAAACAAATGAAGCAATGGAACAGTTTGAAAAGACTTGCTCTTCTGCTGAAATCATCTGGACAAGTCTGAGCTAGAAACAAATATTTTTGTCTGATTTTTTTTTCTACGTGGTTAAGGCAGAGAACCTGCCATGAAAAAATCATAAAGCATCCACTTCGTTATAGCTGTGCTCCTCAGTTATAGTGAAAAATGACAAAAATATTGTAAAAATAAACCTGTTACGCAAAAGGAAATTATTTCACAGTTTTGAAACAAGTAGTGACAGACACGTCCCTCTGCAAAGACATCAACACAGCCATATTGAGCTGATAATCTTGTCAAGGAGAGACCTTTGTGAACACGTTTTGTATTCTGAAATACATGATAGGATAAAGATATTAGAAAGATGCAACAAATAAATAATTCACTGAAGAACATATGCAGTTGGTAATCTTCTGCAAAACTAGTACTTTTATTACTTATTTTGTTACTATTTCAGGAGAAAAGGATAGTAATCGACCACAGACCTCATGAATCACTCTTTAGATCCTGTTCAATTAAACAGAAATAAGAAATACAGCATACAGCAGTATCTTCTACAGCGAATTTGTGCAATAAGGGGAAGCCATTCGTTTTTCCATTATTTTGCAATGTCACAAACATGACTGTTCCCTTATCACAGTCATTGCTGGTAGGGGAGGATCAACCACCACAAGGGTAAAGTCACATTGGTGGCACCCCAGCAGATGCAAATATAATGTGGTGTATTTGAATGCAGTGCAATTTTCCAGGGGCCATTCAGGACTATGTTGGTACCAGTCGCAATAGAACTTGATGTAATTTGTTGATATTTAATAATTAGAGAGACTGAATACCACAAAGCAAAAGAAATGGTTGAGTGGTTCAGGCTTTCTTCTGTAGGAGAGCTCACCATCACTTGCACTGAAGACCAAAGGCAGCCTTCTAGAAACAAATACAGAAGTGACAGAGGTTTTGGGGTCACCTTCTAGAGAAGGGCTGCCAAGCCACAGCACACTATGCTTTAAGTCCGGAAGGAATAGGACATACGAAAAGATTTGAGGCAATAATTATTATCTGCTTTTACAAGGGACTGTGGTGAAGTAACATGTTCTGTCAGGGATGACCTTTGCTGTAACAAAGTTGGAAAGGAAAAATATTAGTGCTTGATTCCCTTTGGATCTGGTAATCCAGCATGTCCATTGTCATGGCGGAATAAACTTGGAAAGAAACATAAAACAAGACCAATAATCTATCACCACAGACTAAGAAATGGCACTGATCATAAGTTTATTTATGACCAGTCCCCTGCTAACATCCCAAGGCATGATGCTGCGTGTGTGCTAGAGTAAATAAATCAAGGTATTGGGCTAAAGAAGACTAGAAATACACCTGAGCAAATGTCTGAGCATCATTTGCAGCATAATCCAGCCCCTTCCCTGTAAGATGTTGGAAAGCTACTCACATGCTTGCCCACTACGCAGGGCTGGAAGAAAACGATGACATTATGTGACAGAAATAGTAGCTGATAATTGAAGCCTCGAGAGAAATGCAACAGCAAACAAACTATATGTGAACAGAAAAAGGAATTTAAAATAGACTGTACTGAACAATCCTTCTGCTTTCCTCTAGAAAAACAAAAACAAAGAGAAATGGGTTAAGGCAGCAGCTAGGAGTTAACTGCACCTCAAGGACAACTTGGTGGTGTTGATGAATCAGGTGCTGGGAAAGAAGATGGGACAGGGCCTCTCTGCTTAGGTCCTTGTGCATGGAGGAGTCAGTCTTCAACGTGATTCACTACAGTTAAAGCAAATCTATTTCCTGATTGAAATATATACAGGCAAGGCAACAAGTCACGTACTGAGCCATGTGCTTGGAAAAACAGGTCTTTTTTGGGGTGCACAGCTCTTCTTAGGAGAAAACAAATCCCACTTCCCTTTTGCCTTTCAAGCAGTTGCAGCTAGGGCACTAAACCCTGGGCTAGGGCCCGGGAGAATATTCTTATTAGGAGGAGAAGCTGCAGTCCTAAAATGCTCAGCATACATGGACTCCAGAAGAGAGACCGTGAGTCTGCAGCACAGCCCATGAGCCTGCTGGAAATCGGAACCTGGGAGGTGCATGGGAGGATCCCACAGCGTCTCCCAGCACAGGCACCACCAGCCGACCTCCCAATTTCAAAGCACTCGTTTGGAAAGCGCAGAAGAGCAGCAAGGCAGACACCCAGTGCGCGTTAGCAGAAAGGCAAGGTGAGATCACCCGCCTGCAAGGCTCCACACTACTGGCAAGCCACATTACCCACATTATCCAGGTAGACTAGGAGATGACAAAACATACGTGCTCTACCAAGAGATCGATGACAGATCACACATTTCTCCTTCCTCCAAGTGGGTACTGCTATTTTAATACTCTTATTTTTTTTAGGATTTTTATTATTATAATCAACTTTTTACTTTAAGGGAGTGCTCAGTGTCTAGGCTGGAATAATGATCATCCACAAGTGGACATGTTCAATGTTCATCTATTCTAGAAAAGTCATCTGGCCAACAGGACTTCTATAATCCATTTTTAAGTTTCTTGCCTGCCAGTTTCTCCACTGCAGATCCAACATGGCCTTGAGCTTAAAGGATAATTCAGAGTTGTTATCACTGGAGGCCTAACACTATGATTTCATGAGACAACCATTCACATTCCAGCAGTGGGTGGATATACTCTACAAATGAAGGAATTCAAACCAAAGTTTTCTTTCCAAAGGAAAGAATTTTGCATCCAAGTCTCCTGTGTCAAAGACTGCGGAGAGAGGGATGGCGGCCCAACCCAGCAGTGTGTTGTCCGGTGTTCTAGCAGAAATAGGAAAGCACTAGCTTAAAAACTGATGCCTTCTTCCTCAGTGGGATGAGAGCATGAGGAAAGGACTGGCACATGGTGCCACAGTGGTGTTGCACACGGTCCCTTTATGGGCACACAAGTGGAAGCACAAGAAAGAAGCTGCAAAGGCAGCTAAGTATAAGAAAATTTCATTAGAGAAGAAAGAGTAGGGAGAAAGTGTTTTTTTTTCTTTCTTTCTTTTCCCCCCTTTTGAGTTTTCAAAGTCTGGAAATAAAAATATTTTCCTCCTGTCTTCTTGGCCTAAAAGATACAAAACCACAAGAAAACTAGTCTCGGGAAACCCTCTCTGAGTTCAGCAGAGCAGTATTTACACAAAAAGAGTGCATTTCCCCCGCGCTGCCACACAAAACCTGAAGATAAAGGCAGACTTTGGACGGGCGGAGAACACGTACTACATCCATCAGAGGAAACAACAAACAAGAACAAAGCGGCAAACTCCATTAGCAGCGCGGCACAAAGAGCACGGACCGCGAGTGCTTTTCCCCATGCCTTTCTGGCAGCGTGCTCAGCGCACAAGCTCTATGTCGTTCGGGTTTAACCTAGCACCGTGCAGAAGACGGATTTTGTCCTCACTCCATATGCACAGCATCACCCGGCCTTGCAATTCATGGCAAGGAGGGTCTCCTGAGCCTCAGACCAAGAAGCACGGGCACTTTCTCTGGGATAAACGCAGCAAAAAGGCAGGAGGAGCCGCTGGGAACCAGGCCGGCCTGTGCGGCGGGAAGCAGCCAGGAGCTGCTGCTCTGCCATCATGGCTCCTCACAGCACCGGCGTCGCCATGACAACCCTGCCCAACGGTTCATCCGGCTGTTGGGAGCTCCCCAGGGGAAGAGCCGCAAATGGCTTCCGGGAAGAAGCTCCGGGATCAACAGCGCTGCCAGGGCCTCTGCCAAAAGCAGTTACCGTTCTGACCGCATGTCGTAGGAACCACGATCAAAAACCGCCAGCTTCTTAAAAATCTCTAAGATTAGCTGCTAGTACCCATTTTTATGTGGTTAGTACCACAAATGTTTATACATTTTTATCTTTATTTTATGGTCTTTATTATTCTATAGGCTATGCGTTACTATAGGCATACAAGGCATTTAAACAGAGATGACTAATCTTAGGGAGAAGAGAGGAAAGCAGATTTGTGAATATTCCTGAAAAATACGCTTTTTTCTCTGAAAAATATGCTACTAAATATGCTTGTTTCAACATCCACGCTTCTCCCTTTCAACCACTGAAGAGCAGCCTGCTGATAGGAGGCCCAAAACACGAGCAAAATAACAAAGGAGAACCTAGAGAAAAAGCAGCTTCCGGAGAGCAAAGACTCCACTGTCTGGGGAGGAAGGGAGAGGGGTTTGGGGAATCCCTAAGTAGAAGCTGTTCCTGCACTCTGGAACCTATGAAGCCCCAAGTCTCACCTGCAGTCGCTGCCAAGAGAACAAGCTGCCCTGGATTTGAGGCAGGAGCAGGCAGGTATCCTTAACAGGAACAAAAAGGAGTCCTAAGCCAGAGGGAGAAGCATAGAAATGAAAGCCCCGCTGTGATTTAATGTCACAGATCCTCCACTCTCCCTTCTCCTTTCACCTTCAAAAGAACAACAACAAAACCCCTAAACCCCTGTTTTTCAGCACTGTTTTCAGCATAACTACCTGCAAAGGATGCTTGACCTTCCAGTTTTGTGTAGTGCTGGGTCTTGTGATGAGGGGCCTTTACACAAAAGTATGAAAAAATGCTAATGCCTAAATTATTAGTGTGCAAATAGTCCCACCAGCATAAACCTTAAATATTATATGAATAAAATGTACCACTACCTTGGTTGACACATAAAGAATCACTTGCCTCTGTGACAGCTGCAGTGAGTCACCCCTGCTTATAGTACCCTTCATACGTGACCAGTATGCGACTGGTATTAATAGGTTTCTTAGTCATAGGAAATTTCAAAACGCCACTTCTTTATTCTTCCCACTAGGTGGCAAACATCTTTTCCTGAAGGAGAGCAGCCAAACAGAACTGGGCCGATGCCCCGGGCACGGGCCGCTGGTTGGCACTGCACATCGTGTGCCCTTGCTGGTGCAACCATGTGTATGACTGACATCTGGAGCAATATCTCGCTCCTCACCAGCACGATTCCTGAGCACATCAGTGCTGCTGGTTTTGCTAGCTGGATTTCAGGTATAAAGCAGCCCAGCAGCAGTTCGCCTTTACTTCTGCAGAACTTCTTTCCATGCCTTTCTCATGGAAAGCAGGACGCTAGGATACTCTATTCTACATTCATATCCCACTTTTCATTGCTTTAAAAATGTACCTTCTGTTAAAGAAGAAGAAACCTCAAGCAACCATCTCAGGAAAGGGGCTGCTGGGCTCACATTGCAATTGCTGCACACGCAGCACCAGCAGGCAGGCCACACCACAGATGCAACACACACATCAAAATCCACTTGTGCAGGCACCCGGTCCAGCCCTCCTGCATCTGACCCTATCCTGTGCTTATGACTGGCAATTAATTAAAAGCAGTAAGTTGGTCAGTGAAGAGTGATGCAGACACAACTCCAATGATGGCTAAACTAAAATTGCTTTTCTTTGACAGCTTCATTTACAGTGCTAAGCTAATGCATTAGAAAAGACTCGTTTTCAGAATTTAACAATTCAATGAAAATAGAAGATAAAACTCAATTATGGCAGAGTTACTCTGAAATTAAATATTTTTCTCAGAAAGCAGCAAAACTCGCAGGAGCCCCATTTTATGTGGTAGGCAGGATGTTTGGGCTCCCTCAGTTGGTGGAGATAACACTGCTTCATGTGGAGTGCAATGAAAACAATGGATTTGTCCTCCCAACCACCTTGTGAAGAGCATGAAGAGCATGAAATCCATTTTAAACAAAGCATGGCAGAGGCAGTGAGTTGAGATGCCTTAAACACCCCTCAAAGCCACGTCCAGACCTGTGTCCTTGTGGGTGTCCAAGCACAGACTCCTCCTGTCCCAGTGCCTGGCACGCAGGCGAAGCTCAGCCACCATCATCATCCCAAGATGAGCTTCTCAACTCAAAGGGAATCCTACTGCAGCTGAACTGCACACTTCTCTTGCCTAGTGTGCAGAAAACAGGCAAGAGATGCAATGCAGAGCACTGCAAAACTGCAAGGCCTTATGTAGAGCATGCTCTGCCACGCGATATCCACAGCATCCTGGTATCTTCTGGCATCAGTAAGCAAAATTAGAGATGGAAAACATCTTTGAAAACTTGCATCCACCACAAGACAAATTATTATTTCCACACTTGTACCTACTTTGTAGCTTTCCAGCACTAGAATTT
>JAUBOD010000339.1:1492674-1505215 GCA_032353885.1 Nothura maculosa
TGGCATAAATCTTTGACCAGCTTGTGATTTGCTGTAATTTTTATGGTATTTGAGGGCTATCCTATCCAGACAAACCATTTCAGAATACCAGGCTCTATTTACAAGATTCAAAGTTCTGATCCTCAAGGGCCACTCTGGTTGCTGTCACTTCTGCACTGGGTTGAATTTGGGTATTTGTAATCAGTTGTTAAATCAAAATCCTGCCTCTTCTTGGAAAACACTGGCAGAAATGCACTTTGCTCTAGTGTTGTCATGTACAGCACCACCTCATAAGAAGAAACTTGCGTTTTTGGCACCAGTTTGAATCCTATTTTCAGACAGGGCAAAACAGGGCACTGTGAGAACCCACATCCAGGGGAGCTGCGCGGCTGGGGAAGCCTCCCAGGTGCCACAGCAGGTGCCTGCAGTGCAGGGGGCTGCCCCGAGGGGAGCATCGATGGGAGAAACCTCCTCATGGCCAGGTCACCTCTCACCACCAGGGCAGTCTCCCTTGGACCACCTTTCGGAGACTGTGGCTTGGGAGACGGGCTCTATTTGGCTATACCACCATCTGCATCCTCCTGCAGACCTCAGGGCATGTGCTGCTAACTGTTGTTTGTGATGTGTCAAATTCGGTGAGGCTGCCCCATGCCTCACAAATACTGGAGACAAAACAGGAAAGAACAGGCAGATCACAGAACCACAGAATGGTTGGGGTTGGAAGGGACCTCTAGAGATCATCTAGTTCAACCTCCTGCTCCAGCAGAGACACCCAGAGCATATGGCACTTGGTCGCATCCAGGTGGGTTTGGAAGATCTCTGGAGAATGACAGAGAAGGATAGTGTAGTCACATCATTTCTTTGAAAGCTGTGATTCCTTTGAAAGCCCAGAATCAGAGCATGGTTATGGTTGGAAGGATCCTCTGGAGATCATCTAGTCCAACTCTAGAGCAATTGCTGGACGCAGAAGGTAGATTCTGGGGAAGGAAAGGCCCAAGGTCCAGAGCAGAGCAGCCCTCCTGCCTGGGGAGCGCAGCGGTGCCGGCCGCGCCCGCGGGATCTACCTACAGTGCCGAACAAGGACAAATCCAGCAGGACCCCGACGTGGTGTCGGGAGCCACCTGCCTCCCACGTGGGAGGCTCAGCCCATGCGGAGCATCCCAGTGACAGCCCATGGCTCTATGGCTCTGTCCTCAGCCTCGCTCCTGAGCCTGGCTGCTCACTCTCTTTAAGCCCTGAACTCACTAACAGGGTCAGAAAGCCCCTCTGAAGGCCGCAAGCCCTGACAGGAATCTCAGAAGCCGGTGTTCTTGCCAAGGAGCGAGCAGGAGTAATTTCTGCAGAGGAGCAACGAGCTTCCTCGAGGCAGCGCTCCTGCACCCTGCTGTGCTCCAGCTGCCAATGGACTCGCCTACATTTCCTAACAGTAGCACTATCAACAGTGTTATCAATCAACACCATTAATACCAGTATCAAATCCAGCAGCGTGTTGACCAGGCACTGTTTTGTTTCTCTGAACTGGGCTTTCTTATGTTGCATCCTAAATCAGCAAAAAAGTCAGGCTTTTGGAAAACACCTTTTCACCAGGACCCCCATAAAAGGGTCCTGCTTCAAGGAGAGTTTGGGATGATTTGTTTCTAAATCATGTCCTATCTTAAGCTTAAGTGTAAGTACTGAAATATTTCTGTATCTTCAAGGTCTTTGAATGACATCTCTCCTAAAAAAATGATCATTCACTTACCCGGGATGTGAATAATGGATTGTGTTAACAGACAGAGCAGGAAGACAAAACAATTCAGGAGACAGCAAAGAAATAGTGTCACTGGATTTTCAACAGGCTTCTCTCAGGAAAGGAAAATGCTATTTCTGTAGTATTCATGTGTATACCAAAATGCTAAATATAAAATCTGGGTTGGACATTAATAACTCTCTAGGTGTCTGCCAGACCACATTCCTTAATGAATTAAATGTTCTTCAAACCATTCTTTTTTCCCCTTCCCAGAAGTCATATTTCTGCCGCCTGCTGCAGCAGTTTTTCTCCTTGATGTCTCTGTTCCTTCATTTATTACCAAAGCAGAAAGGGAAGGGGGCGGGAAGCTGTCAAGACCATGTGCCACCCTCTTTCCTGGCTGGATGCTCCAGCCAGGGGGAGCCCTGCCTGGAAAATCTCAATCCCTGTAGCTTAAGCTGGCTTGGAGAGAGCAATTCTTGGGAAGAGGATGGGAAAGGTGCAGATGGTTGCAATTCAGAGCACATGAACTGCTCTAGACTCTTCCCTCCCCCTCAAAAAAAAAGTTTCAATTCATTTGCTCAAGTTCTTTTTAGTTTCTTATATTAGTAAACCTTTGAGATATGATATATGAGCTTACCTATGGACAACAGAAAGTTGGTTCAAATCTAGAGAAACACTGAAGCCTCAGAAAGCACTTAAAAAACTTGCCCCAGACTGGATGCCTGGAGCCATTTCCAAATTCTTGCCATTTTTGCTCCTTGCACCTCCCTGCCCTCCCTGGCAGAAGGAGCTGCCAGCAGCTCCCACCTTCCCGTGCCCAAAACTCTCCTGGCACCCACTGCAGGTCGTTGCTGGACACGTTTAATTTCTCAGCCCCCCTCTGTTGTGTTAAATGACAAATCATTTTGGAAAGAAAATGGAAATGCTTGACAACATGAGGTGGAGGAAAAATGAAGCAAGCTAATAATCCCATCAATTACATGTTTTATAAATTGCAGGATTTTAAAGGGCACAAATACTTCAATATACTGAAATCTTAAGATCTTTGATTCAATCTGGTGTGACAGGTCCTATGCTCCACAATACTGTGCATTTCTCTGACAGCAATCATGGGGAAGAGAAAGAAATACCTGCTGTTTGCATCTTGAAAGGCAATTTTGCTTTTCCCTTAGGCTGTTTCATTCTTTTCTTGTGGAGACTGAACTCTGGGATGCCTGGACAACTGCTCTTCAGTAACTCTTTGCTCATAGTATGTTCCTTGCTATACAGTGAAACTTGGGACAACTGTAAAAAGCTCTTTTCTTCTGCTATAGAAGATAGGGGAGCTCTGAAGCACCTTCTAATTTATTTAAGAGGAAAGTCCCGTTTTCAACTGTTGCACTTTCCTTTTATTTCTGCAGATCAAACAAACCACAATTTACCTGACACTTGGTTAAATGAGCAAAATTGCCAGCATCTCTATGCAACTGAGAAAATGCCCCTTTCCAAGGGCTAAAAGAGCTCATACACTGGTAATATGTAGCTTAGAAGATAAATGCAAACACATGATTAAAAACAATAAAAAGTTAGGTCATTTTAGACCGTTCTTATTTAATTAACTGTTTAGAATTATCTGAATGTAGTTTTTGCTGAATACAAATTTTCTACCCATGGTTTTCTATTTACCAACCCTGGGGCAACTATGAAAGACAGAACGAGCCAACAAACTCAGTGCTACCTGAATATCTGCTACCAATAGCTTCTGAGGAAAATGCTGTCAGCAGTGTCACACACATTATACTATCCTGAGAGAAAATATCAATGGCAACCTTAGGAAGCTACCTACTTTTTCATTTTGGATACAAAGACAACGCTTCACAGAACTGCATTTCTCTTAATAGCACAGACCTGTTCAAGATCAAAAAGATGATCGAAGATCCACTCTGTGTCACTCATATTGCAGATTTCTGGTTGTGATTGGAAAAGCCCCCCAATATCATCAGACTCAAATTCACTGCTGCTCTAACCGGGCTCCCCATAGCAGCATTTAGCAGATAGAGCAGCTGTGAATTGGGACCACGATGGCTCCTGCAGGGTAATGTGCTGGATCACCCAACATCACCCTCGAGACGGGATCTCTCCTCATTTTGCCAAAATTGGATCTTTGCATACTACCATGGATATAACAAATGGCAAAGTCCATTAATTAAGGAGTAAATGAGATCCCTGCAGCTTCAAACATAGTAATGATACAGATGAGCTGTAAATCATGACACAGCCAGCACAGAATCACAATTATTGTTGAATTAATTAAAAGTCCAGGCTTCCAAAGCTTGAGATGCCACTATTTCAGCTGCTAAATTACTGCAGGGAACTGCTGCACAAAAAATATATATATATATATACACAATATATAATATATATTGCATATTGTATATACAATATACAATATATATATCAACTAAGTGACCCAGGGTTTGGGATACACCCTTGTTTTTGGGTACACCATCAAATGACTGGAGAAAACAGAGTGAAAGATTTGAACTGAGAAAAAAAGAAGTTTGCTCAAGTTGAAAATCACTGAAAAGTGACATTTCTTTTCCAGAAATCCTCATGTTTGGCATCCACAGACAGAACTGCAGATTACCATTTCCAGACAACTGAGCACCTCTCACACTATCTTGACTAGAGAGGAGCGACTATAAACGAGCACAAGGTGCAGTTAACAAATGAAGTGTTAAAATAATGAAATTACTTCAGTGTCTCACTAGAAGTTGTAGTAAAACCTAAAGACCTCTGATTTTCCAGACCTGTGTATAGAATCCAATGGTGCCTTTCCTAAAATAAAAAATACCAGTGAAGAGGCTGCAACCCGCTTGCCCCTCCAACAGCATTGCCAACGTGTCCCAGCTTTGATAGCTGTGAAGGGAAAAGATCTAGCAAGGCATTCCCCGGAGAACGTGTACCTGTTTCATCGGGCGAGCTTGGCGAAGCGCTGTCCTGCGACAGCGTGGTCCAGCTGGAGTCCTCGTCGCTCGGCGCCAGGTTCTGGATGCGGTGCAGCGCACAGTCCGTTTTGGCCCCCGTTTTCGGGTGGTCTTTCTTAGTCTCGGGACTCGAAGACACCATGGGCACCTGGCCATCCTCTGGGCTCGACAGCTTGTTTTGCTTGCGGGGCAGGGCTTCTCCATTGAGAAGGACGGTCGAGGCCTGGCTGTTGCTCTGGGCGCAGTTATCCTCCATGGTCACTAAGCTCTGCTCTAGCTCCCTAGCGGACGTCTCCAGATCTGCATAGTAATTTAGGAAGCTCTTGGTTCTCCTGGGCTGGGAGGGCAGTATTTCGCAGCCGGAGAAATCCTGTGGGATGGGCTCTTTACCTTCAAACTTCTCAGAAGTCACGTTGATGCCTGCAGTGGAGCTGAGGTTTCTGTTGGGATCCTGCTGTCCCTGCTCCGCCGCTTTCCGCAGCTGGTTTTCCCCGTTCTTCACCAGCTTGATGTTGGCGGAGCTGTTGCCCAGCAGGGGCTGCGCCGCCGGGTCGGAAAGGCCCATGGCCGCCTGGATGTTGGTCAGCGCGTATTTCTTCCTGCACTTGGGAGGTGTGCTGTTCTTGGCCTCCGTGTGCTTGATCTCGGCGTTGAGCAGCTCGTTGTGGGAGGAGCGCAGGGGCAGCGTGGTGGGCGGCGTGGCGGGAGCATTGCGGTTCACGACGTCCGTGGGGCTGCTGCTGGCCATAAACGCCGCCAACGCGTCCACGCCGGAATCAACTGCCAACGCAAAGGAAAGGCTCGTGAGGCACGCGGCGCGCTACCCGCCACGCGACATGGCGCCCGCCGAGGGCCGCACCGCTGCCCACGGCTGCTCTGTGCCGGCAGCGACCGCAAACGAGACAACAGGCCAAAGCTCAGGCTGTTAAATAAGCAACAGGAGAGACAGGGAAAGGAGTGGAGAGATGGTGAGGAGCATGGAGCTGGGAACGGGCAGGAGGCTTGATCCTAACTAAGTGAAGCACTTGAATCGTGTCTGAGCTCCTACGCTCCAGGCAGGACAAGGAGACAGGAGAGGGGCCCTCTGCAAATGCCTTGAAGTTCAGCAATAAGTTGTCCTCGCTAAAATGAAATTTTAATATTTTACCATTGTATCAGATGAGAGGTAGGAGAAAACTCTCCTAGTGCTCACTGCTAGCAAGCTGCAGGTCTGAGGAGCAGCTTTTGGCAGGTTGCAGCCAGATCCTTTTTAACGTTATCTGTATTTATTATTATTTATCTACCAATAACATAGAATTTGAATATAGTTAAATTTAAGTGTAACTGGCCACTCTGCTGTAGCCTCTTAAAACCTGAAATTTCTCTGCTGTTGGTCTTCAGGGGTGGCAGAGATGGACAGTCCGAGACACAAGTCGAAGAAGAGAAACAGGGCAGGCCAGAGAGGAATCAAGCTGTACGTTTTGTTAGCCGTGGTACTGCACTGCACAGCACCGTATGGGATTTCCATGAGGAAAATTTTAAAAACCCCTGGCAAAATACCCTGCTGAAATTGGTCACCTTAAAAAACGGTCTGCCCAAGAGACAAGCCAGATTACTATTTTGGTAACTCACAAACTTCCAATTTAAGGATAAAATGCGTGTGCAAGGGGAGAGTTCATGTGTTCCTCAGACAAACAAAACCACTCCCTTATCTTCTTGTGGAGAAGACTGATTTCAGTCAGTCAGGGTTCCTGCTCACATTTTGCAAAAAAATAAGTTTGTTCACAGAAAAGACCATTGGTCTTACAATAAATTATTTTTTTTTCAAACTATTATTTTTTCTTCTCTTGCTCATTTATTGCAATTCCTCAGGTAAATATGGCTACTATTAATCTCTAAAAAAATTCCATGAGCACCTCCATTTACCCAGTACAGTAGGCACCGTTGTTTGACACCTGGCAAACGAACCAGAGGCCAATTAATAAATCACTCCCATCTGCCACAACATGAAACACCCTTCCTGTTGTTCCTAATTCTCAGATAGTGCCAATTGCCTATATTGCACATAAAACCGTGTCTGGGGCTTATCCAAAACCAAAAAGCTTTAATTTGAGCTAGCCGATGACAGATTGGTCGAGTTGTGCTGCATCCTGGTATGTTTTGATATATGACAGCACAAACTGCTGTATAGATTTACAGGAGATTGCATGTAGGCTTTAAAGTATATAAAGAAACAGAGCAAAAGGGATTTCTTCAGAAAGAGATGTACATGCATGTACATTGCTGGTCTTTTCTCCTCTTTGCTGTTTTCAAAGTTACCTACTTCTGGCCATCATTCCATTTTACTTCAAGCTAAACAGATCTCTGATCCCTGAACTATCCATCTAGAACTTCTAAAACTGTTCAGAACAGAATTTAAGCTCAGTTTTACACATTTTCTGGTCTGCCCCTTCCTCCAAGTCCTGCCTCCAAGCAGGCAGAACAACTGCAAGCTCTTCAGAAGACTCGCTGCCCCCATACAGGCTGTGCGGCAGCCATCAGCTTAGCTCACAGCATCTCACACACCTCACAGAGGTTCACTCTTAGCCACAGGAGATTCCTTAAGCATCACATAATTCAAAGAAAATCTGTAATGTACTTCTACCAAAAAGAAAGGTAAATAAGTATGTACGAATGGCGCTTTCTACATCTCACAGACAAACAAATAAATCTAACATAAGCAAGGTTACATCTGATCCAGCATAATCCTACCACAGCACATAGCTTATTCCAAAAGCATGAGACGACCCATGTTTATGCTTTCCCTGAAATGCTGCTTTTTTACGCTGCTTTTTCTGAATCACTTCATGTTAACCTGCAAGTTGGATCGCATATTAACACAGTCTTTTTTTGGCCTTCAGAATTTATAGAATTGTATATAAATCATTTATGGATTTCTCTCAGATTATGTACATTTTGGGTATATTTTGAGCAAATTAAAACAACCTTTTAAACCAACAAATTTCACTGGATGCAACTACCCTGATCCTTGCTGTGTGTCAAGGAACTACTAAGTGTAACGTAACATAGAGGGGACCTCACCTTGCATTTGTATTTGGATGTGCAATGAACTGCTAAAAACAAAAAGGGTACATGAAGTGCTTAAAGCATTTAGCAAAAGGAAAATAAGCAGTAGTTTGAATTCCAGAACTGTTCTGAAACAAAAAGCTGCAAAATAGGCCATACTTAATATAAAATACTTAATATAAAATACTTAATATAAAATTTTCAGATGGGAATTGCTTTCTGCAGCAGGGCAAAGCAGAAGCCTGACAAAAGAGAGCAAGAGAATTCTCCTGCTTCACCCACACTCTGTGCTGCTCTGCTCCTGTCTAGAAGGGAAAGCGTCTCCACAGGAGAGGGTTTCTAGACTGCAACACCCCTAAGAAACCAGAGAGTCGATGGATGATCGACAGAGCAGTGAAATAACTCACCATGTTGCCACCCAGTCCTGTGAAAGGCGTCACCCCCAAGTCCAAAGCTCTGGGCAGTCAAGTAAGGAGGTGGATCACCTCCTTTCCCATCACTCTTCCCATTTTCCTACGTGTCTTAAGACCTCACCCCAAGGCCTAGTGAGAGAGAATTTGCTTCTTGGTGCAAAGAAGTATTTACTTCACAGTATTTTTATGGAAAAGAAGAAACTAGCAGAGTAGACATAGAAGAATAAAACATAGAAAAAAACATGCATTTATTGAGTGCAAATAACTAGTTCACAAAAACTAACCAGAGTGCCCTCTAGATGCAGGCAACTGGAGTGAATCATGCACATCGTTACTTTGGCACAAAATTTGTTTCATTAGTCACGATATATAGGTCTACACCAGGCTAAAAACTAAACAAAAAAGCAACAAAACCTCCGCAGGGCCTCGTGGAAGTCGCCTTTGCCAGAGGGTGGCCGGGTGCACCCAGCTCCTTCAGTCCCACACCTCCCTGCCGGGACTCCCGGGAACTGAATCCCGAGCTCTTCCTGTCAGGCCCCCTTGGTGAAAATGAATCCACATCCCAAAGGGGCTGCTACACTCAGGTATCATCCTTGCTCTTCAAACTTCTCCTTTCTTTTAGGGAAAGCTACCTTTCTTTAAAGGCTAAGCCAGGAACACACACACACACACACACACAATAATTTACAGAGGAGATGCTGAGGCTCACACATTTCCGTAACTTATTGGGCCTTTCCTTATGAAAAGAGTTGTTAAAACCACTCTTGGGATCAGGCGCCAAGATCCCACCCAGTCCTCAAAGCAGGTGCCTGACTGGCCCAGGAGGAGCTTCTGGAAAGTCCCAGGTACCTTCATGTTCTTGACTTGACTACCATGAGGTGCTGCGCAGGAGAGGTCACTGCTTGGCCTGTAAGGAGCTCACAGCTTGACAAGCCCCAAGGGAATCCAGACAAGGAAGGAGGGGTGTTACCATCTGGCACAAAGAGGAAAGGGCCGGTGTCCTGGCAGCTCCTGCAGCTCCTCATGCCCACGGCACCAGCCATCGCCACCCTGAGCATGGGTGGCACTGCAGAAACACTGGGACGCACCACAAGGCCCCCTCACCAGCAGCATCTGCTCCGTGGCCCAGCGTGCTCGTGCACATTCTGGAGATGTAAAAACCACCCGAAACACTCGAGCCCCAGCTCCCACCAGAGCAACCACCAGCACAGGTCACACATCGTGGCCAAAGCAGGTGGCAGGTGGGCAGTAACAGGCAAGTCAACCAGGGCACGATAATAAGAACCACTGGGCTCTGGCTAAGAAGAATCAGGACATTAGCATCACGAAGAATAATTTGGATATTACTACAATTTTGATGTTTCCAGACAGCTTAAGCAGCAGAGGATCTGTCACTGATTCAGCAATGACTCTCGCTTGCCCCTTTTTTATGGCAGACTCCAAACTCTCAGCTGCAAATCTGCGATGGGTACAAACATAACTACAGGTAGAGATAAATACACTTGCACCAATGTAATGTACTTGACACAAAGAGACCTCGATATTTTGAGCATCATAATAATATAATTAGTACCGTTACTGGCATAGCTTTTACTTGAAAAAATATCAGAATTTCATGAAACTTGCAGAGCTGGAAAAATGATAAAGAATATCTGTACAAATGCAAAAAAAATAGTGCACAAGTGATTGTCTTGAATGGAAGATATTTATTTTCATTACATTGTCTATAGAAATGGTTTTAGAGAGCTGAATAGAGAGCTCAAAGGCACTGTTAAAAGGAAAGCGCGTGCTCTTTTTTTTGCTTACAAGTGCAAAATTAAAGCAAATATGGGCCTAGCAAGAAGGAAAAAAGAGAAGAAAGTTTCACTTATTTGCAGAGCAGAGTCTTTTAAAGGGCATCTGACCTGGAAGTACTTCTGACATGGCTCACGGGGCTTCAGCAAAGCACCAGGACATAGATTATTTGAAATCTGAAAAGAGGGATCATTTAAGAATTAAAAAAGGAAAACATAAAATAGAAACACCACATTATAGAAGATCCTGAGCAATGTTACACTCTAAATAAAGCCTAGTAACATAACAGCGATCATCTTTGGAGCTTTCACAGCTATTTGTCAAACACGGCAAGTCTTTTGTAGTAGGGCAGGCTAATCTACAGCTAATACCAGCAAGTCATTAAAAGCAACTACAACAGCATTTTTCCCCACACATGCTTTCCTGGGAGCACGATTCCAACTTTTTCCTCTGGTTTATGCAACATGCAGGAGCAAAGACTTCTACAGGTTAGAAAATAGGTGTTTTTCCTCTAATTACCTAGCTAGAACTCATTCATGAATCTACATCAGCCCTGGCAACATCAATGCAGCAGTCGGGCACAGCGACATGGGCAGAATCCGTTTGCTGGACAGATGTGACAGGAGAAAACCACACAGAGCAGGACAAGCAGCTCCCTCCTGCACGGAGCAGGGCCTTCATTGACATCTTTTCCTAAGCAGGGCATTTCCCTCGGAAGTCTCTGGTTCAGATGCGCTTGATGCACACGTTGAAGTATTTCTGTCCATCTACGATTATTTCTGCAGTTATGCTTGGGAAGCGCAGCAAAGAAATCATACAAATTATCCATAAAAGAGATTTCCTTTCCGTGGGAGTATCTGCTCAAGATGAAATGTTTATGACCAACAAAACCAGCTCTTGCGCTCGCTGCCTTGTGCAGCGCCTCCCACTTCCAGCTGTTTCTGCTTCCACCCGTTCCCTGGAAGTGGCTGCCGGGCACCAGCCGCCCGCCCTGCTCCGGGGGCGCTGCCGCCCTGCCAGTAGCTGTGATCCTGCTTCCAGCGCCGGACGCGCTGCCGGGCGCCTGCAGCAGCGCCGCTCTCCCTAATGGAAATGCATCGTGCTTTAAATAATGTTATTAAGCTTCAAAAAAACCAACTGAGGATCCTGCAGTGAGTTCTGGCACGCAAGTGTGTTACACCTTCCTGTCCGTTGGTTTTTTTCTCTGCACGTTTCCATTCAAATTCCTTGTCCAAAAAAAAAAAAAAAAAAAAAAAAAGAAAAAAAAAGAAAAAAAAAATAAGGGACAAGATGCCTCTCGGAAGGAGATTCTATCAGTCACAAATTAAAAACAAGATCAGGCTTGATTCTCTGCTCTTTCCCTTATCGCTTTAATATGCTTGATGCATCTAGATAATCCGTGTGTGTTTGCCTATCTGATCAAACTCTGTGCTGCATGCAGTCTACCTCGGTTAGTGCATCCTAATGGAATATTCTGAAATGAAAGGGGCACCCACACGAATAAAAAGCGCTAGTTTCATTTATATCAGGCACCACCATTACATGCTATGAGAGTCAAGTCTGCATTTAGTAGGGGCAAAACCAAGATGACACGGTAAGGATTTTTAAATATAATTTTCCTCCTTTAATCGGATTGTCCCCCCGTGCCCAATGGAACAGCCTGGCAGGCAACCACAGTGTCACTGCAAAAAGATGGAGCGCGTTTGATCCGCCGGCTGCTGCGGGCACAGACGAGGAGCCCTTCTGCCACCAGAGCCTCCCAGGCACACAGGCTCTGCAAACCTCCGAGGCATTTTGTAATCTGCTTGTGTAAATTAAATGCTCCAGCCCAAACGGTTTGGATTTTTTTTTAATCATTGTATGAATTTTCACTCGCCGCAGTACGGATCACACTTCAGCCTATTTATTAACCGCAAACAATTCTCCCTTGAATGAGCGTGCTGCTACAGGGAAGAAACTTGCACTTCATGTCTGACTTGGACTGAGACACACACCCAGAAAGCACAAGTTTTTGCCAGCGAGAGGACAAGAATGCAAGAAGGACCCAGTTTTCCATATGCCACAGCTTCCATCTCAAGGACTACCCAAAAATGACTTGCACTGATTTTCGATGGTAACAATGTGCAGACAAACCTGATCAGAGTTATCAGGACCAAAGCACAAAAGAATGTTAAAAAAAAACAAAAACAAAAAAAGGGTCAGTCTTGGATTTTGAAATGATTAAGACTGAATTCCGACCAGGGAATTTTCAGTCTCCATGTAAATCTAACATAGATCATTCAACAACCCTAAATTAGGGAGCAGAGCCATTCAAAGGATGATGGATTGCTGCACAGGGCTAAAGCAACGGGCAGGATCCATGCCCAGTGCTGGCTTTCCAACTCTTCCTATGGCACAAGCCCAATACCAAGCTCTTTGACCAGGAGATACGGGCATGGAAAGCAGAACAGAGATTCAGCCCAGGTCACGGCTTTTCTAACAGAAGCAGCAAAAATATCAACAGAGACGTAGTCCGATGCAACAGATGAGTTAAGTTCCAGCACAGCATTGGCGTTGGTCAAAGTACCATTTCCTTGTCTATCTCCCATAACGTTAACCCATCCCCTTAACCA
>JAUBOD010000339.1:1550368-1571959 GCA_032353885.1 Nothura maculosa
AGGTGTCAACTGCCTCACCAAAGATAAAGCAAGAGACCAAAACTCCCAGAGCTTCTCCATGCCCTAACAAATAGGCATATAAAGTAAAGCTACATACATTCTAAATCCTCAACAGCAGACACATCAGCAGAAGAGAATGGGAGGACAGTAGAAGTGAAGATGTAATATTTGCTGTGTGGGTTTATTAGCATTCAAGCCATTCACTAAATTATTCATAATCTCATCAGTGCAATCAATAGCCTCCATTTCCCTTCTTGCTCTTGTTTTGATTATAAAGGCTGCTTACTGCCACCCTACTTAAGTTTAGTTACATAATATTTGAAATAATATGAAATATAATTACAACTTTTTTATTTTCTTTCTCTTGATACCACAGTTAATGAAACCACAGTCTAGAGGGTAACCAGCACTGAAAACACGAATAAGGCACTTGCATTCAGCATCCATTAACTACTTGCTATTTTAAAAGCACAGTATATTTTAAGCTTCAGATGTACCCTTTAATATCAACTACACTCCACACCTTTTCAGGAGTTCAGGAACACAATTTTCAAATTTATTGTCCAGCAATATTCCTATTCTTTTTTGGAATATTAGGATTCCAAGACCAGTTCTCCAGTTCTGCAGGTTTTTCGGTTCCTATACAGGTTTTTACTATTGCAGGTCAGACCTCTGAAAAACCTACCTAACTGTGGTAGTTACTAGTGCCTTGTGAAGCGATAATCCCCTTTCTCAGGGACAGCTTGGGGACACTGCAGCAGAGCAGGGCCGCACTCCTCTGAAGGCCTCACCTCTGCTCACAAGCCCACAGTGTTTCCCCATCTACTTCCTTTCTGATTTCCAACCCGGTGGAAAAGTGGCCATCGATCCTCCCGGCCACGCTGCTCTTCTGTCTTCCCTGCAAATTGCTATTTCCACTTCATCGCTTGGCATGTGGGTCACATAAGTGTTACAGGTGAAGAACATGACAGAGGCACATCTAAGTGATGGGGTTTTAAAACCAGCAACGGTTACACTATGAAATAAGAGCGAGCAAAGGAAATACGGAGGAGCACACAAAAATCTCTTAGGACGGCTCCTGTTTAGAACCAGAAATCACATTGGCTGATCTTGAGCCTTACAATAAGCTCTCTCTTACCTCTGGCGTTGCTTAAGATAACAGATCTAGAAGACAAATTCCTAATCAAGCGCAAACCCAGTCCCCAGGCAGAATGGGACCCGGGTGCTATCTCGCTGCACCGCGTGGCCTCCATCAACCTTCTGCAGCCACTCAATAAGGAAATCCATCTGCTCCCGGTGCGTTACTCTTATCTCACCAAAGTCCCTTTTAAGTAACACTTGCCTTTTTAGTTTAAGCATCTCACTAGTTACAGCTAGCAACTACAAAAACATCCATTTCAAAAGCACTGATAATTTTACAATTGATTTCCTTTCCGGAAGCAGCTACCTGCTGTATCAAATTATACAGGCCTCTCAAAGCCAATCACTACTCTGACAACTACTCTGGGGAGAAAAAAAAAATTATTGTACAAAAGGTTCTTGGGAGAGGTGTAAATTCCACTCACCCATGAGGCTGCCACATTCAAAGCATGTGTTTTTGGAAAATACTACAGTTTATATTCGCTTTCACAAACCACCTATAGCCTTTTCACTAGCTTTACACCAAATCTCTCCAGGCTTTTGAAAACCTCCTGCTGGACTGTGAAAGCATTTGACTTACCTCGTGCTTCTGAATTACAAATAATATATGCCACAAACACGGCTACAACAGGAATGCCAAGACATTCCAGAGGAACGCAGCCTGTGACACTCCTGGAGCCCAATTTCAGTTTTTGTGAAACAAAGCAGGCTTGTTCTCAAGTCTAGGCACCTTTAAACTCCTTCAGGTCAAATTAAGGCCTGTCCTTTAAAGAAAGGAAAAGTGGATTTATATGTCACTAGGTGCCTTCTCCCTGCTCCACACTGCTGTTCTTTCTCAAGGTCAGTGCCTAATTTCTTGCACGTGATTCAGGTTTATTTTACTGCTGAGTTTTGCAGCCCATTTCATCATCCAACTCCTTTGTGTAATTAAAATTCCTCTTGATCTATTTCTGTGCAAGCTTCTGCCACCACCTGAGCCACCAGCAAGTGCCTGTCCTGACCTAGAGCCTGGAAGCATCAGCATCTTCTTTTGGACTCACTAGGCATCTGCACCATTATCCCTAGAGTGCCTTTCTGACACTTATAAAAATCTAAGCAAATTCATCTTCATTCTCTATTAAGAAGCATCTAAAATTTCCTTACCTCCTTCCAAGCTCAGCAATGCCTCTCATTCTGCAAGGAGATTATACAACTTATCACATCAACCACTGCACTTACGTGAGCCAAACTATTTTCTTGAAATCTCTTTGCAGATGGCAACCCAGAACTAGGAAAAGCCTAGTTATCCACCTGAATTGTTTTCTTACTGCTTGAGAGAAAATATATAATATACACACATATTTTCAACATATTCCAGCAAGAAAAAAAAAATCCTTCAGCAGGCAAATGTGGCTTCATGAGGTTGCCCTCCAGTTTTTATCAGGAGAGACAGTAAAGGCTTCAGCGTAAGATGAGTTTTTCTCAGGAGGCCTGCAGGAGTTAAACTGCACTGCCACATTTGAGATGATCAAGTCACTCAGAGAATATCCTGAGTCATTTCCATAGCATCTACTCCTGGTTTTGAGGCTGGCTTGTCCCAACTTCTATGTATGAGCAGTCTTATTTTATATTTTGGCACACACTTAGAATAATCCACAGATTTAGATCACCATCAGTACTTACCAAGATGAACCTTAGCAAGATGAACCTTAGCAACTTTCAGGGAATAATAGGATTTCTTAGGTCAAAAATAAAGGGGTTACAAACTCAAATTTCTGATTTACAGCACAAGCTTCTATGTCTAAATTTAAATCCTAATGTAAGCTGGAATATAGTCAGCCAAATCAGGTGTTATTTTTCCAGCTCTATATTTACACTTCAAGGATTATTCAGAAGCACATAGCAGAAGAAAGAAGGCAGCCACATCCCTCAAAATGAATCTTTTGGAAAGGGTTCAGAGAAGTTCGGGTTATCCATTTTCAAATGTTTTTTCAAAGCGGTATAGATTTAGACAGATCTGTAAGTACTCAAAGAAGGTGACTCTAATCTCAAATTTAGAAAAATAAATATTTTACCTTGTATGTGTATATATATATATATATACACACACACACACACACACACGCAAAGTTGGACAAGTGTCAAGAGGAGTACGGGTTTCCCTTCAGCTGTGGAAGGCTGAAGAAGGCAGAATTCAGCTTCATCCATGTAAAATTAGCCTAAATCTCACAAAATGATTTCAACACAGCTGACCTGATGGTTTAGCAGTAACAGACAGAAACGTGATGCTGTCAGATGTCAGGGTGCCAGTCACCAACCCCTGTGTCCTTTCACACATTGCGAGGCTGGGTCAGCTTGCTGAAGATTTGGCCTAGCGCAAGAGGAGGCTCCTGGCCTCTGCATCTCCAAGGCTCCCCAATATCAGCACAGGGACTGGTATCAGGGACATTATTCATGCATTCCTCACCTGCATGCTTGGGAACAGCTTTAGAGAGGCACCCGGCATTAATCTGTCTCCAGATTAATTAATTAAAAAAATGTTTTTATATGCTTTTCTTTGTAGATATACAGGTATCTTTAACCATTTTTTTTTTAAAAAAAACCTTTTATGCTAAAAGCAATTTTCTCTTTTCAAACTGAAGAATTTTCAAATTCTTCAAAAAGAAACAAGATCTCACTTAATCATCAGAGTACACACAGCTTTTCATATATAGATGGGTTAGTCAACACATTGCTCTTATTAATGGCTTTCACACTGTTTTCCTGAAGTGTGGGGAAAAAAGGGAAAAAAAAAAAACAGAGAGAAAAAAAATAAATAAGAGGCACTCAGGCTTCCACACGTCTAAAATAACATTTCCCAGGCAGGCAATTCTCACCACCTTCCAGGTTTACGTGACGGAATCCTTATGGCCTTTCCCTTCTTAAATGCCTCTTTACCAGTCACTATGCGCACTGTATCGATCGTATTTTTAAACAGACATTTGATGTCTGCATTTTTAGGGGAAAATGATATTACAGTGGGACTTAATTTCCTAAAGAGCAGAGCATTTATTTTTAATATTTTAGTTTTTTTCTGCAATTTTGCAGCCTGATAAAAAATTAATGACAAGTAATGGAGCGTATGACTCTTGTTAGCCCAGACTAACAGGGCAAGGCCTTTGTGGGGCACCAACTCCGCACACCAGTGCCCGCCCATGGTACTGGTTATACTACAGAACTACGTATTTCCACGCATGCTTTTCATATACCCACACATTTAGTGGGCTGACACACAGGCTCTTGAGCAACACATTGATCTCCAGAACCTCAACCTCTTCTCTGCTTCCTGGTTGTCTCTTTTCCCAAGAAACCTGCTGTTTCAGGCAGGCCTGGCACATCTCCCACCATCACCCTTGGTGTCCACCTCCAATCCAAACTCCCTCCTTGCTCCCTTGGGGAGGCCTTAGGGTGTCTGCAGACACCAGCAGCAGCTCCCATCACCTCATCAGCATCATCCAGGAAAGCAGGAGTCAACCCTCAACCCACAGGGATGCAGCATCCAAGAGCTCCGCCATGGTGGAGGTGACAGCTGCAGGCCGCACCTGAGAGCTCCACCACGACGGCTCAAGTTACTTCATAATGAAATTATGTATTAAATACATAGCACGGCTTAATGTCAGCCTCCCAATTTCCTGAATTAGGTAGCTGGCCAGTAAGCACCCGATAGCATCCATCCCATTTGAGGAATCACCAACCAAGCTGGTATTGGCAGGAGCCAGTTACAGTCACACCAAATTATTGTAATTTAGTAACTGTCTGGAGTGCATTCAACACACAAAGCGCTACAAAGGAACAACAAGTCTCTACAAATAGCAACAAAAATCACACAAAGTTTAAGGAGACTCTGCCTGTGGAAAACAGTTAATTCATAAAGGTAGTGAGCACTAATGTCTGCCAATTCCTTTCCATTCAGAACGTCTTTTAGGCACAATAATCCCACCAAGGAAACTTGCTCTCATTACAAGCCAGCAGAAATATGTAAAATGAGTCCTGGCCAACACAGGCCTGCACAAACCGCCTTTTAGCAACTATATCTTTTTGAAGGTGGTTTATATATTCCATGCCTGAAATCTTGAAGAAATGCTTTAGAATTTTTTGATGCTTTTGAAAATTAAACTGTGCTTACATTAAAAGAAAAAAATAGTCCGATTCAACAAAGGAACTAAATGCATTCCCAAAACTGCCTGGAAGCTGATCACAGCAAAGCATGCCTAGTGCTTCCAGAGTCAGGCTTTTCCCATGGGCTGAGACCTGGCTGCTCTGCCAGGATACGCTACCCAAGGTGCAACACAATCCAGCAGGGAGAACAAAGGAAAGAGAGAAGGAGATTTCTGGTAGATTTCTACCAGGAGGTGGGAAAAAAAGGCAGCCAAGAGCAGAGTAAATCAGCAGGCTATGGTTCTACTTTGGCATGGTTACAGAAGGACATGACTGCAATTTTTGCAAAGATTTTAAAAGAGTGAAGTCCAAAAGATTAAATTATCAATAAAAAGCCTGCCAAAAGTTGGCTCGGGAATGCTTTACAGCAGCAGTTACTGTTCATAAGGCAAAATAAAGACAGAACTGCAGACGTTTGCTCTCTTGTATTGAGACCAAAAGGTTAAATATACGTATATTTTATACCAAGCCCTGTCACATACTGCTTACTGGTGCGCTAGTAAGTCAATACTTAACACTCCAAGGAAATGCCTTGGAGTAAACCTACATCTGACTTCATTCATCCGATCTCGGTGTTACATTTCTGGAGCAATTGCAGTGCAGAGGCTGCTGCTAAAAGCAGCAGTCTGCATCTTTTTAATCATCCTAATTGTCATGCAGACCACTTTAAAAGGCACTAATCAGTGGTATACACAGATGCAAAATGTGCTCAGCACTAAAAGCTCCATCTAAATCCTTAGCCAAACAAATACCATGTTTTCAGGGGAGACAGAAGCACAGCAGATTTTAGGAAATAAAAAAAAATAAGAGACAAACCTGGAAACAGATTTGATGGTAGGAGACAGAACTGAGAAGCTCACCTTAGATTTTAAGCCAAGTAGAGTGAAAAACAGAAAAAAAAGAATAAGAAAGAGAAAAGCACAGAAGGTCAAACTGCCTTCCTGGAGATGATTCAGGTCAAGAGGCTGCCACCTCCTCAAGGCAGGCTCCTGCGTTCATTTTAAAGTCAACTCACTGCAGGGTCTGCCCTCGATATCCTTGGTGACAGGCTTACGTAACCAGCACGTTTCAGACAAGCCGGAGCTAAAATAGCGTCCATTAGAAATCCCAGGACACCTTCTGCAAAGCTTGGGTCAAATTCTGCTGCAGGAGATCCGTAACCTCCCGCTCAAAGCCTGGCTCATACCACATGAATGGAAGGCAACAGAGAAAGACCTTCCTAAGATTTCAGGAGGGATGCAGGGAAGCGCAGAACTGCAAAGCCTGACCTCTTAGCAGGTGCCTTAGAGAAGCTAATAAGAAAAGCACAGAGTTTATCCAAAAGTACCTGGATAAATAGAAACAAATTGAGAAGAGTCAATATGGCTTCTGCAAAAAGAAATCCTGTCTTACAAACATCTGGAGTTCTTGATAGGGGTCCAGCCTGGACAAATGATATCCAGTGGCTATAACCTGTTTGAATTCCCAAGAAGATCTCAAAGTTCCTTAAAAAAAAAAAAAAAAAAAAAAAAAAAGTAGTAAGAGATCGAGTCCTGCATGGAAAGATAATTGGCTGAAAAACAGAACCAGGGTAAGGACAAGACTAAGCAGTCTCTTCCTGCGAAGAGAAGTCTGCAGCTAAATTCAGAATACAGATCTCTGCTGCTTGACATCCTCATAAAGCACCTGGAAAGGGAGTGTGCTGTGAACTGAGGATGTTTGCCAATGACAAAGTTATTCAGGGCAGCAAGGACAGGATGTGAGGAATTCCAGATGAGCCTGTGAGACTGAGCTAGTAACACAGCAGGCAAAGAGTAATGTACCCAAACACAGCAAATGTAAGAAGATGTATGCAGGAAAAATACAACCATGACAGACAGAGCTGATGGACTCCAAACTGACCATTGCTTTAGGGCAATATCTTGAGGTTATAACTTCACAGAACCACAAAAACATCAATTTAGTAATTAAGAAAAAAAATATATATCACAAACCATTAAAAATTATTTTAAAAAATGATAAATTATTATCCTACTTTATAAATCCAATGCTCACCTACATGTTAAAACCACAATGTTCTGATCCTCCCATCTCTTAGATGATATGTAGAGCTGGGAGAGATTCACAGAAAGGGATAGTCCAAGTCAGGAACAGTTTCAACGCATAGAATAAAAAGACAACAACTCTTCAGCCACAAAAAAATGACAACTTAAGAAAAAAAAAAAAAAGAAAAAAAAAAAAGAAATATCAGAGGACTGCAAAATCTTCAGCAGCATAAAGCAGGGTTGCTCACCATCTTTTCCACACAATAACTGAAGATATTATTTAAAGGGAAGTCTTTAGAAGAGAAATCCACCAGCATTTTGAATGACACTAAGGATGCTCCCAGCTCTAACAATCCCACGCTGAGGACAACTGGAGACTTGGAGAAAACCACAGGGGAAGCCCCATACAGACTCACTCTGTTCTTACCCTCCCCTGGCATCTGCTCACCAAGAAAACAAACAAAGAGAGATTGCAGGACACAAAAGATAGAAGAAGAAAGGGACTGAGTGTGAAGAAGCAGGAGGAGTAAGACAGAGAATTGAGGGGGACACCAGACAGTGCATCCCAACAGCATCCCCTGCTCCTTGAGGCCACCTGGGCAGGAGCCAACCATGCTCTGCCAGGAGCCATAAAGGGGTCTGGGAACCAAAACTGGGATCAAGGCTGCTGGGATCCCGCCTGTCCACCAAGCTGTTGCTGGTCTGTTTTGCCAGGGCCAGCAGGAGTAGGAGAGAAGATCCCATTTTCTGGAAGGATGGGAGATGGGAATGCTATAAATCACAAGCTCCACCATAAGCTCAGGAAGAGATTTTGGAGCAGTCAGATGAGGAGTGCAGGCTCATACATTAGATGAGCATGTCCACCATTTGCTCCAGAGAAGAACACAAATCAGGGAGCCCATGAAGCACACACATTTTCTCATATTTGATTTCACAGGCCATAAATTACCCCAGACAGGAAGGCAGCTATGAGGGTTCCTCATACCTCCAAGCAGCTGGGGAGCACTTTTCATCACAGCAGACATGAGGGCCAGGAAATGTTGCAGGAGCCCACACAGACATGTCCAAGGACTGCTCAGAGATGAGATCAGCTGGGTATCATTGGCCTTGCTCAAGGCATGTGTGGACCACCAGGCTCTACAAATGAGCCCTTGGTTTGGCCATCTCGGCTGCTCTTGACTTTTATAACACATCTCCTAGGAGCTGTGGGCACTGCTGACATCCCATAGCATGGGATTAATATATACTACTACTATTACACAGTAATCACAGCTGGTTGTATTTTTATTGCACATATTTTTCCAATTGTCTCCAGACTTCCATAACAGCTAAACTACAAGCAGCACTCCAGATAACTCCTCACTCTTTTGTATTACAGCAAATGACACAAAGCATTCAGCTAGATAAACAGACGTTTACAACATGGCTTTAAGTCTCTTTCTTGCAGCCCTTCGGTCATAGGGAATCTTAAACCCCTGATCTCAATTCACATCACCTGGGTCTAATGTTGCTCTCCCACTCCTCTCGTAGAAACTTCCCTAAAGAAGTTCCCTCCTTTTGCAATTTTGACTAAAAAAGAAATTTCCCACAGTCTTAGATACTGCTTACGGGCTTCTCTGCTCCAAATCTTGACTTTCCAAACATTTGAAAAAAAGGCCACTGGATATATCACAATCATGCAAGTGGGAAAGCAAGCAAATACTTGATATTCATGTCAGGCTCGGGTGTCAGATTTTTAAAATAAAAAAACACTGACAAAGAGTCATATTCAGTTAAGTCGGCTATAAAGCAAAGGACTTCCCAAGTCCCATCAATTCCCATCTCCTACTACCACAGGCAAGCACATTACATAAATCCTCCCTATACATCTTTAAGTGATGGACAGAGACTTGCTCCTGCTTCACCCATTTGCAGACATTCCAAAATCTCACTCCATTTATGGAAGAAACTTTCCCATTTCCAGCTGAAGTCTGTTCATGCCAGTTTACATCCATTTGTTCTTGTGCCAACATTGTTCTTTAGTTTAAACAGCTCCTCTCCCTTTCTAGTGTTTATATCCCTGCTGTATTTGCAGATTGCAATCACGGCTTCTCCCAGGCTTCATTTGCAGGTTAGCTAAGGCAGGTTTTCCTCATTTCCCCTGGAAAAACTGGCATTTTCCTGCCCCGATCACCCTTTTGCACCTGCTCTACCTCAAGCACAGGTGGGAAGACCTGTGCCTCTCAGCCCCACCACTCACATGGCCCAGCACCCCTCCCGTCACATGTGTGTCCCACTGGAAGCTCTTCTGCTTCTTAATTCCAAGGATTGAGGTTTCTGCTGTGAGCGGAGAGCAAAGGCAAGACCTGCTGTGCTGCACACGCTCCTGTTTGCTTCCAACATGGACAATGAACTCACACGTAAGTGCACATCTTAAAGCAGGGCTGTCCTAAAAAACAGATCTGTTCTGTGGCAGATGTAATCACTTAGTCATCGTTACCTACCAAATATCAGGATGGGTTTTTATTTTCACAAGACTCCTAAAATCTGTGCCACAAACAGTACTCGTATTACTTCCTAACTAGCTACCAAAAAATCACATTTCTCTTCAGCTCAGAGCTTCCCAAGGAAGATGTTGCCCTTTCTGACTACCCCAAATAAGCCCCAAATATCCTGTGCCACCATCACCAGTCCCTGATCCGACTGCCAATCTGCAAACACAGCAAGTAATTCAGGTTGACAACTGATGCATCTTCTCTGTGACAAAGCAAAGCCCCCACTGTTGTGGTCTAGTGCCCAGCTCTGCCCTCGTGACAAAGGGCACATTTACTGGGCTGCTCTGGGACTAACATTGCTCTCTCTCATTACAATCAAGGCGTCATGCCACACGTACAACAAAACCATTCTTCTTCCCGAGGGGTCCTTTCCAAACAAAAAAAATAAAGAAAATCCATCAAATATTTATTCTTCTGTAAAAGAAGAACAGAAACATCCACAATCGATCAGGCTGTTTCACACTGTGAAGTTAACCAGCAAAGATGTTGCCACAAGGTCACCCTAAGATCTCTCTCCTCCTTAATGCCAGGACATCCACGCACTTATTCAGCAAAACCGAGCTCCGTGCCCCGAGCCCCACGGCGCCCGGCCCCACGGCGCTGCTTTCTCTCCCTTCCTTGGGGTTATTTTGCGCTTCCAGTGCCGCATCGCCCTCATCCCGGCAGGAAGGATCCCGGCCAGGCGTTGCGGAGAGGCGGGCAACGCCGAGCCTGCCTTAATGGCACCGACACCCATCTCCCCTCTTCCCAACTGACTTTAGCCGCCTGTGACTCGAAGCGGCTTTGGGACCCCAGCCAATTCCCGGGAATTCCTAAGGGCGCTACCGCAGCTCGACGCCCGTTTGCCCCCCGATGCTGCATAAACACAGCCCAGCCCTGCGCCCGAGCCCCAGCCTCGCCGTAGAGCTGAGCCTGCGCCGCCGGGCTGGCGGAAAAGGAGTACGGAAACAAACGGATTTAATTAAATAAACGGGAACAAGGGCAGCTCTCGCGGGCATCCGCTGCCTCCTCGCCCGCCGCCGCGGAGCCCCCGCAGCCCCGTTGATGCCGCCGCAAAGGGAGCGGGGAACGCGCCGGGACCCAACGGCCGCCCCCACCGAACCGAACCGAGCCGAGCCGAGCCGAATCGAACTGAACCCAACCGAACCGAATGGAGCCGAACCGCGCCGCGCACCTGCCCGCCGGGAGCCGCGGGAGCCGCTGCGGGATGCGGCCGGAAGCGCCTTCCCAGCCTGCTGCGCTTACCCAGGAAACGGTTGGGAGCGCTCCGCCCCGGCGCGGCCCATCCCGCCTCCCGGCCCGGGCGCTGCCGAGCGCCGCGCCCGCGGGCGGCGGGAACGAGGCGCCTTCCCTCGGGAATGCGCCGGGTCTGGAGGCGGGGATCGCGCCGCCGTCTGTCAGCCCGGAGAGCGGAAATGAACAGGGCGGCATTGCGGGGATGGACCAAAACAAGCGATGCTTAGGCGAAGATTTAGTAGGTCAGGACGAAGCATTTGCGAGATATGCTTTAATATTTAAGCAATTTAAGGATATTGCTCTTTACCATTTAATCCATTTACTTGAAGCAAACAAGATGATTTTCTAGATTTCTATTAAAGGAATAATATTTTTATATCTTAAAACTAACATTTCCGTTGATTCTCTCAGATCTAGAACTGTGATGCCCATCCAAACAAAAATAAATAAATATATAAAGGTCCCCAGGTAGTTCTGATGATTTGCAATCAGAATGTATCATCGGGATCACTTCAGGATGGAGCTGAGATGTCCAGAGGTGATTCATCAAAACCCAGTGTTCCCAACCAGAGCTGCTCCCCTCTTTCTTATCTACCTACCAGAGATACGATTGGGTTATCCCAGAGTGGGATATATCCCAAGCAGAGAATAACATATATTCATATGTTTATATGTCTCCCTGACAGAGATAGTCAGGCAAAGTGCCCATAAATTCATGCTCCTTTGCTGAGTAGCTTAAAGGTGCTGCTTTGTGGCTTTCTTTTATGTGGTTTAAATTATGATTAACCTTCAGTTACATAGGCTCAATAATGCACTTTGGATAACAACTTAGTAAGCAGGATGATAAAAATAAAGTGTTGAGGAAACTAAATAAGGAATTTGATATACATCCTAAATGGGCCACTGCTTGATGCACTCAGGCTTCTGCAAAGCATTCCAGGTGGAAACGCTGCTTACATAGGCTCGGCCAGTCTCATCAAATAGAGATTTAAAGCAATCCAATGTGTTGACTTTCCAAGTGCCATGAAACGGTTCTTGCAGCTGGGCCTTAAGAGATACAGAGCAATTTCTGTCTCTGCACAAAGACACAAATAGCTATAAAATAATTTATAGTCATAACAAACAGGAAAAAAATAGGCCTTTTTACATTATTGGTTCATAAAAGAATAATTTCATGTTGCTATTTCATTTGGGTATTTCTGTGTTTGAACTATGAAGATTTGTTTTCATTAAAGTTGGCTGTTGCAGCACACCTGACAGATGGTATGAGTTTCCACTGGAAAACAGCTGCCTCCAACCCACCTGAGAGAGCTGGGTTGCTGATTTCTGCCGTGGGACTGACTGTGCCTCTAGGTGAACTCTCACCTTTCCTATCCATGCTTTTTAAACCCTTTTTTTTTTTTTAATTTTGTCTATGCAGGTGATAGTTGAAGTATAAAATGATGCTATTTCTGACAGATTGTTTCTTACTGCAGAGTATGCAGAGCCATGAATATGGAGTAAGCAATACTACCATCTGGTGGTGCAACTGTCCTTTACGATTCCAAAGGAACCTTTGCTGTCAAATAATCATTGCTGACTATTTGTGAACAGTTCTTAAACCCAAGCCTATCACAGAAAAGTAATTATGAGCTTTCAGTTAGAGCAGAGCAGTCATTTTCCATGAAATCCTTCTGCAACGTGTTCATACAGCTCACCCTGACATTGAATCTTCACCTTAAAACACTAAAACGAATAAATTTTCACAAAGAACATAAGACAGCACACGCATCATACATAAAGCGAGCAGATTTAAGATTTAGACTTGTGACAACTAATTTTTATTTATGGGCTTTAATATGCTTTTATTTACAGAGTGAACAAACAGTTCACTGTCCTGGACTCATTTTCTTTCCCCAAGACTTGTGTGAATGCATGTTGTTTTTTTGCTGTTCCTAGTTCCTGCCTCGGAAGTGCTCTCCAGGCAAACATATCACCAAAGATTATTTCTGCCTTGCAGGAACTCACAGTTTAGGTTTCCTCCCTAGGCCATTTATTAGCAGATATCAGCGCCTCAGGTAGGATTACTCCAGCAGTTTGATAAAGCCAGGAACTGAATCAAGGGCTCCTATTACACTAAGGGGCCTCGCTGCCATCTACTGCGTTAGGGATCTCAAACACACTGTTGCTACCTGAAGGAATGCTGTGTGGGGGCAAGTTCAATACAGAGCAATTTGCAGGTGAGTTTGAGCCCTGCAGCCTCTTGGTTTATTGGTGTGCCAGGCAAGGCAGAATGATAATTTCCAGGTTTTTCCTCTATCCACTCTTCAACAGTGCAAAGTCCTGAGAAATCTGAGAAAGGTCATAAAGTAACTTGTAGACCATATCTTAGATATTCGAGTAGACATTAATTCTCTGGTCTCTCTCTGCTGCTCAGCGGTAGAGTGAGATTTCCTGAGGGTTAGCACTACAGGGCAGTTTGGGGGAGCAAGTGGGGTGGCAGTGTTAGCTTGCAAAAAAATCACTGCTTGAAACAGGAGACCAGTAAGGCTTTACATGCATGAAGTGATCACTGCAAGAAGACGATTTGCTCTGGACTTCTTGGTGGCCACAGCAGCTGGGATGGTGAAAGAGTAAGGAGCTATGAATGCACAAGGAGCTTCCCCATCCTACAGCAGCTGCTTGGGCTCTGGGATAGGAGGCAGGAGGTGCTTTCACAGCTAACTGTTCAGCTAACTCCATTTACTGTTCTATGTGCTTCTGGCAGACACAAGTATTGGAAAGTCCTGCGAGACCAAGGCTTTCAAGCAACAGGCAATCAGGCAGAGAAAAGCTCACGGTTGCAAAATTAATGTCTAGCCAGATTTTCTTGTCTTAGATGCTTAAATGGAAGCCCTGCTTTCTGATGACTACTGAAATATGTGGGCTCTGAGGTTTAACTACACTTGCAAATGCCTGAATATGAAGCGAGCGGTTGAGATCACCCCTGCATTTGAGGAGTGATCTCACCCCACTGAAAACACCTCAGTGAAAACACCCCACTGTTTTCCCAAAGCTTGAGAAGACAAGTGTGCAAACAGCACAATATAAAGCTCAGCTTAGCAGTTCTAAACACTTCACAACCACTGGCAGCTCCTTCCTTAGGGCTCGGGGTTATGGAGACCTGAGGGGAAGCGAGCCCCCACTTTGGGGCAGGACAGTGGTGCAGCACCTTTGACCCACTCAATTCTCAGGTCAGAATAGCTATTCCACTCCTATCTACATATACATTCACATTTACATCCACTAATAAATCCAATTTAAGGGTACAGGAAGCTGGAAACACTAGACTTACTGACAGCAACTAACCATTGCTTTGTGTCGGAATCATGGGAGACAAAAGTACAGGGCCTGATGCTCTAAACATAGCTAGAAAAGGCCAGACTGAAAACACGCTCAATGGGAGTTTTGCCCTATGTGTATAAACATACATTGGAAAGGGCTGCATGTTTTGTGTTTCTATTTACAGCTGCAGAATGTGACACAGTCCCATTGTTTTTGTGATCCTCAGTGTATTTCTCCCTCACCGTCTAAATATTTTTGGTGTGCACATTCACAAGCTAAACACCCCCACTGAAACAAGTAAGAGTGAAGGGCCAAATGATAGTGGTCTTCATACCTATGTTCATTTTGAGTAAACACTCCCAAATACTGCTGTTAAACTGCAGCCTCCGGAAAACAATTTCTCTTTCAGTGAGACTGTCTCCATTGGTGACAAACATTATCTACACATTCTCTGAAGACAGGTGTTAGAAATACTCTGCTCCTTGAAAAGCATGGAAAAATTCTCAAAACGGAGACGAAAAATCCTTCCCATTTTTCCCTTTCACTGCTGCTGCTCTGAGAGCAGCCTCTGAAGACCTGCCTAATGCAGCCTGGAGTTACACTTGGAGAGCTGTTCAAGGCAAAGACAAGCCTAGAGGGCAGGATGTGTCCCCAGCGGGCTCGTTTCACTGTGTTTTTAATATTAATTACTTGCAGGTGAGCCAATGCTAATAACTTCTGGCCAAAGACTACTCTGGAGTACGAGAGCAGCTAGGCCTCAGCACTGCAGCTGGCAAAAACACCATGTACAAGACAACTGCTTTTTGTTAGTGGTATATGGATGGTCCCCATATGGAATATGCTGTGTGACAGAGCTAAGGATGGTGTTCTGCCAGGAAGTGGTTACTGATGTGGGCTTAGGTCTCATTCTTATATATTTTGAAATCAAAGGCTGGATTTGTGAGCACAAGCGAAGAGCTACTGTTAATTTGTAATTAACACAGGAATCGGTGCAGTGAAGGCAGTGGAGATCTCGGAGGCTACAAAGAACATATTGAATTCCACTAGCGTGACTAAGGGATTTGTTAAGGCTTCTGTGCACTAGTACAGAGCAGAAAAGCAAGAGCAGCTCCAGTCTAGGTCTGTGAGCCTTTAGATCTACTGTATTCGCATCAAGAAAGCTACAGAGCGCTACTAAGCTGAGTCACTCCTGAGTCACCAGCCTTCCTGAGCAGCACGCCAAAAATAGGTATATTCATGTGGAGAGGAGCTCCAAGATATGCTATGAGCTTCAGCAGCCATGAGGAAGGAAAGGTTGGCAATGGTTCTGATGCAGAAAATGGCCTTCCCATTGGGTCCTACGTGGCCAGACCACCTCGGGATGGGACCAAGTGAACAGGCAGGGCTCAGGGCTCTCCAGGGATACCAGGCTTTGCCTACTGGATTATCAGCAGCTCTGCGGCAGGACTGCTCCCCAGGTGATGCAACTCTCCCAGCAGAACCGCTCTTGACCTGCTCACAAATCGTGTGGTTAAGTTTTACTTCAGGGAGTTCTTCTAGTTAAAACCAAAAACACCACAATGTGCACATGCAGGTCAGGAAGCGAGTCTTGCAGCATGAGCTTTTGCAGACATTGTGACATGCTTATTTGCATTTCTATATAGGATTTCAATTTGCATTACCTGAAACATTTTTTGTTATAGAACTAGAACTTTTAACAGAACTTAGGGGCAAGGGTTGAGCTGAGCCCACCTCTTTAGCGATTTATAGATATATGGGTATACAATACACATATCTATGTACATGTATATACATATGTATATCAAACAGAAACGTTTCACCAGAAGACCATTAGATAAAGCAAGAGTATAGGACTGTGTCAGATGTGTAGAGTAGCAAACACTTTTCATGGTTCTGTAACTGAGCTAAGCGAAATGGCCTTAAATGGCCTTTTTATAATGGGGGCTTTGTTCTTCATTTATTTCCAGCATCAACTGCTTTAACATTCCACTGAGGGTCTTCATTTGTTTAAAAAGTTAGGATGAAGGACCCCTGTGACACTTGAGTTAATTCCCTTCCCCACTAACCTTTTACAACAGAGTGCAGGAGATGGCTTGAGCAGGCAGGCCAGTTTCATTTGCTCCTCACCTTCCCCTGATCAACAGCACAGCTAAACTGACGTGGAAAGAAAACTCAAGTGGCAACAAACTTGGTCAAGAAGCTATGCCCCTCTTCAGCACTCTCCGGGGCATATTTTGTGGGGTGTTTTTCCCCTGAGAAACTTCCATTCCTAGGGATGGAGATGGCTAATGAAAAGAAGCATTTGGCAGGTAGTCCACGCGTTTTCCTGGGTGCCACCAGGGGTATCTGGGATTCTTTGGGGCTCTGGAACTAGTTGCACTGAATTCAAGATAGCATCATTTGTCATGTGAGAATTTATTAGAGATAAGAGGTTATCTCTAATATCTAGAGATAAGGTAGAAATATAGCAAAATTATATTTAGAGAGGTTCTTAATATTTTTTCTGAGTACTATTTTGGGCTGAAGAGTATTCAAAAACCAGTCTAGGAGGAGGATCTACTAATTACATTGTGTGTGAACCAACTCGAGACTACAGGTAAGTAGCAGACTGGGTTCACTCTGGGATAGTTTGTCAGAATACATCACTTGAGAAGAAAAATAAGGCCCAGTGTTACCCTGCAGGGCAGGCTACAAGGATCCAGTATGGCCATTTACACCTCTTCAGATCAGTAGCTCTATTCATACGTCTCATCTTGTTTTTTTCCTGTACCTGCTGATCTGGAGAAGGATGAAGATCCCTCATGCCTGGATAAAGATTTACAGATGCTGTCTTGGTGCGTCACAGAATGAGTGGTGAGGATGAGTGACACAATGTGACTCGTGAAAGAAAAAAGTTTTATTGATATAGACAATGGTTTCATGAGATTCTATGGCAAGGTTGCTTATTATTTACTGCATGGAGGTTCCAGATAATACATGGAATTATCAAGAACATCCTCCTGTTGAGTCACAAGGTTCAGATTGGACCCCCTTTCTTTCAAGGCTCCTTTTGAGAGGAGGCTGGTGCAGCCGCATTCAATCCTAGTCCCAGACCTGTCAACAGTTTATGACTAAGGGATTTTGTGCAGTTACAAAGTAAAGTTTACAAGTCAGAAAGAGTCACTATAGTCACTCATCACGAATCTGTTGTGGCAAGGACCTCTCAACCCCGAGGAGTGTCCTTGCGAGGTGTCCCTGCTCAAGGGGAGCTCCTGGCATGCAGCCCACTGCCACACAAGCAGAGCTCAGTGGACCCTCAGGCTGTCCCCTTATATATGGGATAAGATGATTCACTTATAGTCATTCTTTCATTTCAGACAACTTTTGGCTGCTTGAGATAATTAGCCTTATCTCCCCATCAGGATGCAGCCATCAGCACTGTTATTGCTGATTAATGTCTGAGTCTGGGAAGAAGTCAGGGAGGCACCCACCAGGATCAGATACGATGGCTGGTGGTTAACACCTGAATAGGGCTACGTGTGAAAAGTCAGGATGAGCTGGGGAAGGAGCACATCCGTCACAGGATGTCACATCAGTGCTAGAATTAATTAGTAAAAATCATTACGTGTATTGTACTGGAACGTCTCACAGGATGAAGTACCATTATATGAGATGTAGCTTATATCTCTATATAAGAGTCCTGTGCCCAATAATTAGATTCTTGTAGATTAGCTAAAGAAAGATAGAGGAAGGATGAATTGTTCTTTCCTATGGAGGAAAGAGGTGGCTTGCTAAGGTCAAATGAAGGTAATGTGAAGAAAATAAAACACCTACAGATTACTTGGATTCAATATACTATCTTCAGCTTCCATTTAGATAAGCCCTACAAGCTTGCATGTGAAGTAAAAATATCTGGCTGGAAACAAAGATTTTCTTGTCAACAGCTATGGCCCTCCTGCCTTTCTTTATGGAAAAATAAATTTATCTTTGTTTGTCCTACTTTTATTGGGAAATAAAGCCTACATTGCTGTGCCTCTGATAGGCGTCATCACCATATGCTGTACATGATTTTGCAGGAGAACGGGGTGAAGAATCTTCAGCATTCTGCCAGACAAAGCTGATTTCAGGAAAACCAAAGCCACACTTTCCAGAATGGAGACTCTCAAGACAGACTTCTAAAAGTACATTTTGCACTTCAGGGAACACCTCCACCTCCAGATCTCTGTAAGAGCAGCTACACTCAGTAGGGCTTGTTTTTATGTGCTGCAGAACTTGGCCGTAGTTCAGAGCTGTTGCAGAGTCATTGCTGGCACTCGATACGTGCAGAGGTAGTCCTTGGCAGAGGCAGCCCCTTTCATCACGCTGCCCCTTTCATCTGCATAGCTTCAGTGCCACCCTTCTCCACTTGAGCTTCACCATAAGCAAGACCTGGAGTTCATATCCTTCCGCATCTCTCCACCTCACTAGTCCTTGGCCATCTCTCGACCAATAAATCCCCTCCATGTACAGAAGAGGACAGGACAAGATATTTTCCAACCTTAAGAGCCCACACCTTAAGAGCTAAGTAAGGAAAAAAGCTTTTTGTTTTGTTTCTCAGTTCATCTCAGTTTCATCTCAGCCCCGAGCTGCTTCAAATTTCTTTCAGTTCCTGGTCTTACTCTCCCTTTTACAGCTGTCACCTTGAAGACCTTCTACCCTAGAGCTCCCAGCTCACCAACCTGCAGAGCTGCTGTCTACAGTCAGGTGCTGAGCAGTAATTGGCTTTACATTACCCCACAGTGCTGGGCTGCAGTCATGGAGAGTCTTCACAGAAGTATTTAAATGAACCTATTTGCAATTCAGAAATACAGGCACATACTTCTTTTCCTACTCAAAGCCTTCATGGAAGCAGGCCAGCTACAACAGGAGTCATTTGTGCTCACTCTCTTGATATCTCTGAAAGGAAAGCTGGAGAATTGCTAATACAGGGAAATTGCTGCTGGGCTCTGGCCTCTCTGTGAGGAGAGGAGATGCGACTGTCTTATGCAGAACTCTGACGCCCACTGTCACTCCAATGGTTTCAGATCTGTTTGTTGGGTTTTAGGTTTGCTTCCTTATGACAATGGATTTTCACAAGCATCTCATCTCTGAGAATGGCCAGTCCTAGCATTTTTGTCTTGAAAAGCAAAGTATATATTCAGTGGCATAGAGAATATAATGTATGCACTCAGTGGAACATACATATAAATGCAATTGGGAACAATTCCCTTTTATCCGTCCCCTCTATAGGGCAAGCAGAGGTATGTGTAGATGTGTTAACTTAGAAAACATTAATAGTGGAAGATGAAGAATATATTTGCTTTGCAGTTATTCACTGCATACTAGTCTGCCATTCTGGTAAATGGTAGGAAATTTTCTTGTTTCACAGCCATGCATCTAAGCTGCAAGTCTGCTCTGCTTTCATTAAGCTGTCCACATGCAGTCCTTGCCAACCATTGCTTGCTTCACTAGGCTTACAGCAGTCCTAAAAGAAACCTAATAAGACTAACAAAAAATTGCAAAACAAAAAATAAGATCTGTCCTTGCTATATGCCATAATGTATACTTCAGTCATACATTATCGTAACTTTAATTATGGTGAAGGTAAGAATTCATTTTTCACTCCAGACAGTTAAGGTTGGAGTCATCCTGCAAAACACAGATGTCCGCCCTGCAGATCTCTGCACCTGAATGGGGCCCTGTAGGCTCCCACTATAGTACATATATTATATATATATATTTTTCTGCGCTGGGTTCAAATCATTCTGAAACAGGGCAGGAAGACACTGAAAGGAAGTCATCAAGGAGTTTGCAAACATTCATTTGATTACATTCTTTTATTTGGTGTTTACACTGGTTTTGAAAGATAACTGTGAAGCATCTCTTGATTATTTTGCATAATTCACATTGCTGGCTGTTTACCAGCAAAACACGAAAGGCTGTTTGAATTCCGTGCTATTTCTAACACTTCAGATAGGCCGCTTTTGTTTTCTCACTCAGAAAGAGATATTCTAGTGCAAAGACACTGAATGCTGGAACTGCCAAGTCTCAAGATAAAAGGCCAATATTTTTTGCATTAACTTTGCTGAGCAGTAGTTCGACACGAACACGAAGACAGGAATTTGTCGACTCAGGCTGCAGAGATGCAATCAGCTGGCAGGCGTATTTCATACCGATCTCATAATATTGTTAATATACAGAAAACAATATCTATGGATGATATGAAAGAGTGGAACCATCATCTTCATACATCACACATACATACATGAACTTCATACATCACACAGAGTGCACAGTGTGAGCATTGGGGGCCGTCCAGGCACACAGACCCAGATAAATGGTGTTCAGAGGGTGATGAAGGAGCTGCTGCGGGGCTGGGCTTGTGCAGGAAGGCGGTGCCCGGTGCCCAGATGTTACCGGCAGCCAGATGTGCTCAAAGGGATGTGGGGGAGTCCGCGCGCCCTCCGGCTCGGGAAGGCTCCCGCTGCAGCGCCCCGGCCCGCACCGCCCAGCGGGGCTCTGAGCCCCCCCGGGACCCCGTCGTTGTCCCCCTGTGTCCCCCCGCGTCCCCCCCGTCGGGGCCGCCGCGCTCCTCCTCCCGCTCCCCCCGCGGCGGCGCCGAGTGGGCCGGCCCGCCGCTATAAAGCGGCGCGGGGGGCGGCTCCGTGCTGCAGCGCCGACGGCAGCGGGGCAGCGCGCGTGGGCTCGCCTTCCTCATCCTCATCCACACCCTCCTCCTCCTCCTCCTCCTCCTGGTGACCGCGCCGCGGGGCTCCGCCGCAGCCGCCCTTCCTGCCGCCCCGTCCTGCTCCTGGCGGCGCAGCCATGGCGTGGCAGCCCATGGAGATCAACCCCGAGGTGCGCGGGATGCGCCGGGGAAGGGGCGTGGGAGGGGGATGTTGGGGATGGAGAGGGAAACGCTTGTGCCCGCGGCGCCCGTTCACGCCCATTGTCTCCCTATTGTCTTGCAGATGCTGAACAAAGTGAGTGAGCGGCCGCCGCAGGAGCGACCCCGCCGCCCCCATCCTCTCCCCTCCGGCCCCGCGGAGGGGCCGCGCCCCCACTTCGCTCCCTCCATCCGCCCCCCGTCGCTGTCCCCGGTCCCCGCGGGCGCGGCCGGGGGCGGTGGCTCCGCGCTGCGCTGCGCGGGGCCGGCAGGGGGCGCGGCGCGTTGTGCTGTG
>JAUBOD010000339.1:1571974-1585029 GCA_032353885.1 Nothura maculosa
GGGACCCGCGGGCGCGGAGCTGCCGCCGCCACCCGTGGGCGCGGAGCCGCCGCCACCCGCCCCGCGCGCGCGCTCTGCCCGCAGGTGCTGTCCCGCCTGGGCGTGCGGCCCGGCTGGCGCTTCGTGGACGTGCTGGGCTTCGAGGAGGAGGCGCTGGGCGCCGTGCCCGCGCCCGCCTGCGCGCTGCTCCTGCTCTTCCCCCTCACGGCGCAGGTAGGGCTGCCCCCGCCGCGCGTGGGAGCCCCCCGGGGCTGCCTCTCAGCCATGGGGTGGGATGTGCTGTAAAATATACACCTAACATATAGCAAGTCTTTAAAGAAAGGGCTCTAGCATCCCAATAGTGATGGGGTTTTCATTGGCCTGTTGCTGCCCGGATGGAGAGGAAGGTGCTCATGGAGGAAGGCTGCACCTATAGATGTGAGGGCAGAAAGGCGCTCATGGAGGAAGGCAGCACCTATAGGCATGAGGGCAAACTGCTGGAGACGGACCACTGAAAGGACCAAGCATCCCTGAGACAGGAAATGAAAGAGCCTATATAGTCTATAGCCCCCACCCCAAAGCTCTTTGCAGCCCACAGACCAGAGGGAGAGGCTGAAGGGCTAAATGCAGTGCTGTTGAATATGACTGAGTCATGCAAGCAGTCCATTAAGATCTGGCGCGTATCCAGTACAGATACATGGTGATTTACAGACCTGTGACGCAAAGACAGTTTTCTGGGTAATTTTTCTGTGCAGTCTTGCTCTTGGCTCTCCTACATCATTGATTTGTCTATTAGCTTGCTCAATAAAAAGGCATCACTATGGCTAAATGCTGAAAATGATTGCGTGTTTGCAGCATGAGAACTTCAGGAAACAACAGACTGAGGAAATAAAGGACCAAGAGATCAGTTCCAAGGTGTATTTTCTGAAGCAGACTGTTAGTAACTCCTGTGGGACAATTGGTCTGATACATGCGGTTGCTAATAACAAAGACAAAGTGAAGCTTGGTGAGTATGAATGATCTGAGATGCCTGCACTTCCTTTTTTCTTGCAAACAAGGGAGGAAAAAAATAACCTGAGTACATAGAGAAGATGCTCTCTGAGGCTTTTGTGCTCTGTCAAGCCCAGATAAAGCATACTATGATATTACCAGTAAGTGGGTTTTTCACTCAGTAAGAAATGAGAAATGTGGTCTCACCTGCTGCCTGAATTGCAGGAGTGAATCCATTTTGCCTAGTAGCCACAATCCCCTCTCCTTGTAGTGAGCAGAGCTGCAGCAACAGGTTTGCAAAGGGGAAGGGCAAGTATTAGACTCAAGTCTGCAACCGTTTAGGGAGTAGCCTGTTCAGAGATGGTTAATGGCATTGTTGATGTTCCCTGAATGGATGAGTACAATTCTTCATGCCATTTACATGTTGAGGTAGCTGTAGATTTGACAGATTGGCCTTCCCATGTGAGTAGCATAGGATGATAATTGTTCTCTAAGACTGTTTCCTGGGAGAACAGTTTTGATGGCCCTTATATTATGGAAGAGGGTATAAAACTGGCCTAGATGATGTGTGGCTAGAAACTCCTGCTTCCTAGGAGATAGGATTACTAGTTTTTGTCAGGAAAGATTTGTCACCAAGGAAATCATTTATTGTAGTGCAGTATATCTTGTCTCAAACTAGAGATATGCACAACGTAATTTTCCCTTGTAAGAGGGGAAAACTTAATCCTTTAAGTGGTTTTTGGATCCTTTTCTGGAAAAAGAGTGTGTACGGTGGGCAGCGAGTCTGTACAGAATAAGAGTTTTCACTTACCTTGTTGATTAAGTACTGGGATCTATCTTGGAATTTCTTTGTAAGATGTGACTCAGCTCTTCTGCCTAATAACACATCTTAAAGCCAACCCCGGGACAGGTGCTCTGAGTATCCTGAGGCACTGGAACTCTTTCTGTTTGTGTGATTTGTCATCAGAAGCTTCCAGATAAATAATTTATTTCCACTGCCATTTGGAAATGTGTGCATGCTAAAGATGGTTCCAGGCTAAGCCAATGACTTCTAATTAGTATAGTAAGCATTGAGTATTGTGGGCTACACCTGGGTTGTACTCAACTCTGTATCTATGCTGAATCAAGTCTTTGGTTGTCTTGTGCAGATGAGGGGTCTGCCCTGAAGAAGTTTCTTGATGAAACAGTTGACTTGTCTCCTGAAGAGAGAGCGAAGCGTTTTGCAAGTAATAAGGTATATGAACTATACAAATTGTTACAGCTGTCAGCTCTTAGGGGTATAATAACCTGTATCTGCTTTCTCTTAAGGCTATACAAGAAGTCCACAATTCTGTTGCTCAAGAAGGACAATGTCGGGTAAGATCTGAAGGAGTAAATTCTGGGATGGAGGGATGGATATTGAAGGTGGTAGAACAATTAAGTTATAGGTTGGGCAAATCACTGTTACAGCTCACATGGAAAGAGGAATGTTTGACTAATGGATGAATATTTGTGCAGCTCCTTCCTCAAAAATGCATGGAAAAATGGGTCAAGGCTCTTCTTGAATACATGCTGCAAACATGACTATGGTAGGGTAATCAAGCCTGACAAAGAGTTTTAGACTGAGATATGAATAATTGATACTGCAGAGCTTCAGCTAAGTGATGTTGCTAGTCCTCTCCTGTTGATGAACAGCTCTGTAACTGAACAGTTCTTTTCTGTTGGTGGTTCTGTCTTGGGAGGACTTAAGGCGTTATAGCACGTGTAATCACAAACAAGGTTCAGACTGTATAGTAGACTTTTTTTTTAAAACATAACTAATGTATCTAATGGTCTATTCTAAGGTTGATGACAACAGTGTGAACTTCCACTTCATCCTGTTTGTCAACGTGGATGGACACCTGTATGAACTGGGTAAGGCACCGAGAGTCCAATTAAGAGTTTGGCGAGGGTTATTTTACCTTGCCAAAGTGTTGAGGATAAAAGCTTACTGCTAGTTGAAATGCTTGCCGAGGCTTTCAGCCAATTCAGAATGCAAAATGGAGAACTTTTATCTGAAGGTCTTTGTAAAGTGGGTTGCACTGTAGGCCCAGCCCCCCTTGTAAAGCATATGATCTCTGGTAGAGCTGAGACTTAGCCCCTCTCTTCCCCAAACTATGCACTGATACTGTATTTTGAACTTGTCCAACTATCTTCGCATGGATATTTGTTTCTTGGAATCACTCTGCTGAGTTCTCCTGCCTTGAAGGTAGCATTAAGAACACTGACTGATACCAGACTTCCTTCCACAGATGGGCGCATGCCGTTCCCTGTGAACCACGGCACAAGTTCAGATGACTTGCTATTGAAGGTAGGACTTCTTGCTAGCTGCAGGTTTCCCCGGCAACCAGGCTGCTGCCATGACGAGAGGCCTGGTTCGGAGTGCAGCGCAGCTTTCTGTGCCTGCTCACTCTAACACTTAGTGCTTCTCAAGCTGTGGTAACGAGGTAGTGCTGTGCCACAAAACGAGATGCCTCATAAACATATATACTTGCTGACACTACTACGTGCTAATTTAGTTGCTGTGATTCAGAGTAGAGCTACAAAGTCTTTAGGTGTCTAAACAATCATCAATGTTCCCCAAACCTAAACAGTCCTTTCTTCTTCAAAGGATTCTGCTAAGATATGCAGACAATTTACAGAACGTGAAAAAGGAGAAGTTCGTTTTTCTGCTGTGGCTTTCTGCAAGTCTGCCTGAGAAGCTGAAGAGGCTCAAGGAAAGCAGTCTTAATAGCACACCAGTAAATGCAATCTAATCTTCAGTGCTTCAGTACTTGTTAAACACAGCTGTTAAAGTAATTTGAATTGTTTCCACCATTTGCTATACACAGAAGCAGCGTCGGTTGAGCTTGTGCTAAAGGATGAGCTCAAGTTTTAATGTGAACAGTTCAGACACGTCAGATGTCTTTAGACTTCTGATTTTGTTTTTTTCACGTGTTAAGTAGAAAATGCTTAACAGGGCTTGTTAAATCTGTGTCTGTAAATTGAGCTGATGGTTGGTATTTCCTTGTCCTTAATGAGAATAAACTTTATGCTGAAAAACACAATGGTCTGAAATGATAAATGTAACTTTCTCAAATATACCTGTGGACATCCTATATATGTTTCTTCAGGGGTATTTGAAGGTATTGTAGTCAAGTGTTGATCTGAGCAGAAAGTTGTCTACCTAACTCGTCTACCTGAGATTGGCAAGTCAGTTGCATCTTGCTTGACCTCCTGCCTTCTCCCACAGAAAACCTGCCCTAGGGGCCTTTTCTACTTGTAGCTCTACTAGCTCTACTACTAGCTCTGCTAGTTCATAATGAACCCAAGTCTCTACAAGCCAGGGCCTAGGCTAGATGTGTTTATTAATATGAAATTGTGTTAGGATGTCTTTTAAAAGAGGTTATAGTAGACTTTCCCTAACACTAAATGAACTTTGAATTGAAGGGGAAAAAAGCAATCTCGGATTACAGAAATGAAAAAACCTTAAATGAGGAGGAGGAGGAAGAGCAGGATTAAAGTATTAAAGAAATGGTTACCTTTAACCCTGTTCTCGAGTAGAAATTGTTCTCGTCCCAATCTAGCTTTGTGCCTGCTCTGGGCATCTCTTAAGAGGGGACAGCCCCGGGCTTTTCTTGTTCGATGCCCCGTATTCCTGTCTCTGACCATGACTCTGGCACCTCTCTTTACACTGCCTGATTTTTGCAGCTTTGTTAATGTTCTCCCTTGGTTGTGTCTGCCTTGTTATTACTCATGATTACTGTTAGCTGAAATGCCTCAGCATAAGGAATAACAAAATGTCTAAGTTGTTCAGCTCCTGTTAGCAGGAGGGTGAACGCTTGCTGTGACGCCGCATGTTGTTGTTTTCCACAGCAGCACTTTCTCCTTTCTGCTGGTAGATGGTGCTGTGAACTGGGAGGAGGCTGGACTGGCCTCTACTATAGCCTCCCACCCAGCGCAGGCCCTGCTGACATCTGCAGGAGGAGACACAACATGTACGTGATAGGAGAGGGCAGGGAAACTAGCAGAGCTCGGCCAGCTGTGTTCTGTATGTGAGCAAATGTGCTGTTATTCTGCAGAGGACCTTCTTGTCTTGAAGGCTACTGCTTTGTGGAACTGGGCCTGCATAGGGTTAGGTAGGTGGTAGTGTAGCCACCAAAAAGTGTATTTGAGATCCTATTGTATCTTTGTAGTGATGTCAGCAGTAAGGTTATTTTGATCCAGCAGTATCATTTTTTTCAGTGTTAGCAAAGTTACACTAATATTTCAGAAGCTTTCATTCTTTTACTCAGACTTACGGATTTTGAATCTACGCCGAGGCAGGTGTTTGAATACCGGTAAACTTTTGGCTTTGTGAAAAGTAAGAAAAGGGTTGTGGAGAATACTTCCTATTTTCTCACCTTGTACATCCCAATACAGTTTCTGAGGAGGGAACAATAAAGGGAACAACTAAGGAGAACGAGTGTTAGCCATCTACATCCTTAGTAAGGCTTCTTCCTTACCACAGTTGCAGCAGGGACTTGGAAACCAGCAGGTCTTTCTTCCAAAACACGAGTTGTTGGGGATGGGGAAGACTTCAACAGTTGGGATTGAGTTGCCTGGGGTGAAAGCAGATGGAAACAGATGGAAACTTGTGCAATATTAATAGTTCCAGCTGTTGCTACTGCTTTCAGAAGCACAGACAGAATTCACAGAAGTGTGTGCTAAGCCCACACCATAGAGTAAACCTTAAATAGGAAAGAAAGGTGCTTTTAAATCATATCAAATGCACATAATCTCTAAATAAATATATTTTTTCAACATTTTCAAACTATTTTTACCTATTTGCTAATTAATCTTGAATTTACTCTTTGCCCATTGTGTTTAGTATTTTAGCAATAGTGTTTGGACAGCAAGGTGTAAATGTTTGTGGGCTTTTTTAGGGGTTGTTATAAACATAGATACTCTGTTTTAATGAGAAGGTGCTTTTTAATAATTTAATCTTTTCTATTAATCACACCCCACCTAAAACTAAACTAGGTTTTTTGGGGATTTTTTTTTTGACCATTATATCTCAAATCTGTAATTCCATATGGAGTTGCTATCTTTCCTCAACTTTCTATGAATGCTCCTTCATTAAACTCATGGACACATGCCCCATATAAAGCCACAAATGTTTTACCTCTGAATTTGCAGAATGGCAGAACAGTGGCAGAATAATTGTCACAGAGAAGAGCATGCAGTTTGCAAGGTTAGAACTGTATTTTGTGCCTATTCTAGAAGAAATCTATGTTTGACTGTTGCTGTTCTCCTAGCCACATGAGGAATTTACTGAGAAATTATTTATTTGAATTAATAGGTTCCTGCAACATACGTGCAACTTTCCAGGGGTGATATCTAGTTTATTTCAGAAATAGACCTTGGGAAAATGCACAGAAAATTGCTAAAAGTAGCTGCACATTTAAGGGTAGTATATAAATAAAAACACTATTTATTGACATAAAATAATAGAATTATTCTATTAGAACAATACAATAATAGTTTCAAGAACTAGCCTTGAAAACATTTAAGAAATATTTAAGTTTAAGAACTATTTAAGCAGGCACAATTTCTGTTTGGAGCTGCACATTGCCAGTTGAGAACAGTACCCTCTATCTGCAGTTTTCCTTTTTGCTGCTACTTCAAAAGCTGTAGTTAGCCTGCTCTGTAGATGGCAGCATTGGGAAACTTTCAGCAAAAAGTCTTAATTAGGTGCCACACATGGCAAAACAGGCCCAGCAGCACATTTAATTGACCATATTCCTTGTCCTTGCGTTCACTGGGACTGCTCACATGGTTAAGTAGCCTTTTGATTTCAGACCTGAACATCTAATCCTTAATTCAGTCAAAAATTAATTTAAGCCTAATGAAAAAGCCAATGCATCCTATGCATTTCCATGGCCTTTACAGAAGTTCACAGTCCATTTGCAGCTGTTAAAGCATCACATCAGCTCACAGTCTGGCACTGTACAATTCATACACTTCTATTTTTGTGTTAGTGACTCCTTTCTCTTGAGATTGAGGAAAGAAGCAATATGGGAATAATTCCTGCAACATCTGGCTTTTGATGCACAGACTGGCTCATTGATACATAAGCATCCAAGACAGAAAGAAATAACCTGAAAAGGGGACATAGAAGTACTAGTATCCTTTGTCTTTGACGCAAAGACATCCTGGGCTTCTCGGGGCCAATCCCACTAACTGGAGTGCTAAGAGAAGGAGTGAAAAAGCAAGAGAATGGAAGTAGATCCCATATTCACAAACCCCACATTCCCTGGTGCTGCAGGCAGCCAAGAAGAGATAGGTCAGTGACAGAACTGCAGTTACTCAGTCTGTGGATTGGATGGGAACAAATGAGAACTTGGAAAAATGCAGTCAGACATGATCCCTGTGAGCAGAGAAATACCATTAAAATAGTGAATGAAAGAACTAAAATATCACTTGCATTTTGTCATGTTTTAATTCTTGCACGTGCTGATACTGCGTTGTGAGGAGAGGCTGCTGCACCATGTATTCCAAACCCCAGGGACCTCGATGAGCTGAAGGCTGGGCCTTGAGGAACCTTGAGGGCCCTGAGGGCCAAGCAAGAGGCCGCCCCTGCTGGGGCTACTCCTGCACCTGCATGGGCTGGAGGTGGGACATGAGGGCCAGGGTGCAGCCCTTGAGGTTATGGCAGGTGCCAAGTTGAGCATCAGCCAACATGTGTGCTCTCATCTCGAATAAACCCAAGAGGTTATGGAGCTGTGTTGGGATGAGCGTGGCCAGCAGATGGAGGGAAATTTTTATTGCTCCCCTTTTGGCACTGGTGAAGCTGCACCTGGAGCAGTTTGTCCAGCTCCAGGCTCCCCCATGAAGGAAGGACGTGGACAGAACATCTCCATATGTCCTCCAGGAGAGGAGCTGGCGAGGGTCCGGCAGATGGATTACTGGGCAGACTGGAGATCTGGAGCACATGGTCCCCAGGAGACACAGAGGAAGCTGGGCTTGTTTAGTCTGGCAAACATGGGCTGGAGGAGGATCTCACTGCAGCCTACACCTGTTGGAAGGGCAGCTACAAAGACAGCAAAGTGACCTTTTCTTGCAAGTGGCATGTGGTGTAATCAAAGGCAATAGGTACAAATTGCAGCTTGGAAAGTTCAGTTTGTGACACAAACTAGGGAGTACTTGTTCCCTAGGTAGTGACCTGGAACGAATCACCAGGAGAAGGGAGGCATCACCATCCTTGGAAGCCTGCAAGACCAAATAAACCCACAGTACCTCACTGACCGCACAGAAGGTCAGGCAAGATGATCCCCATAGGTTGCCACCAATGCACATATTTCTGTGATAAATCCCAGATGAACACTAACTATTTTTGAATACTGCAGTTTATCACTTCTGTGTGTTCTGGGGTGTGTGTGTGGAGGGAATCGATTCAGCCATCAATATTTGTAAAACTGCCCTAAATTGCTTGTTCTTCTGTGAAAATTTGAAATGCTGTCAGCCCTCAGCCTCGGGAGGCCAATGCTGTGCTGCAGGCAGAGGGACTCATCGGATGACCCAGGATCTCAGTCCCACACACGAGGGAGCTCTTTGCTGCAGGAAGAGCTGCAGGCTCGAGGCTGGTGCTGCTACTGCTGCTTCTCCACACAGGCTGGAGTGGAAGAACAAGCAGGGCTGCGGGAGCAGTTTTGTAGTGGCTGGGAGAGTTGTCTCTTCACTGAGGCATTTCTAGCTTGGAGGGGAAGAAATGCTGGGAACACTAGAAGGAAAAGGAAACTGCAGAAGATAGGTCTGAGAGAGCTCTTCCAAGTCAATGAATCAGAAGTAGAAGCAAGGTGAGTCCTCTCTGAGCCCTGAAGATGAAGGGGAAGGAAGTACAGGAAGAAGAGCAGAAAGTTTTGAGGAAAATGGGAAGGGAGAGAATTCCTGCTAATCTTTCAAGATTCCTCTTTCCAGCAGCATTGGCTTCCATGAATAACATAAATGGCTTAACTAAGTTTCTCATTTGCCTAAAGAACTGCCATACATCAGATATATATAGTCCTAGATGAACACCAACACACAAGTAGAAGTATAATGAGCAACTTAGAGCTGATTTGAAAGTTTCTTATGCATTTTTTGCCTAGGTAAGTTTCAGATATGGTAAGCTGTCACTGCAAAGTCTGCTGCAAAGTATAAAAGATCTAGAGATCTGCATGACTTTGGAGAAACAAGACTGGGCAAAGATATTCTAGTGTGTTTAACATTTCAAGTGCTGTATCATAAAGAAACAAGACAGACAATTCGATCACAGAGGAACATCCAGCCTCATAGTGAGAAAACTGGGGTGTTATTACTCGCAGCACCAAAGCCAGACAGAACTGCATTTGCTTTTCAAGTCTTTCTACGGGTGCATATTAAGATGTTACTACAGCAGCTTGAAGTCTTAATATATGCAGAGTGGGAGAAATGCAGGTTTACTAGCCCCACTTTGCAAGTAAGGAACTCAAACACAGATTCAGTGACTTGCCTGAGGTGATACATGAAATTGACAGCAGAGCTGGAATTAAAGCTAACTTTATAACTACACTGGGTTTTTTTGCAGGCACAGTTTTATATTTACACTAGTTTGGCTTTGGGCCTGAGTTAATATACCCTACCTCTTAGCATGGCTTATTAGCTAAGGCTCGGTGTTAGGCTAACCACAGCTTGATTAACTTGGAGAACAGTCAGGTGAACTCATGTCTGTCTGCAAAAGAGTGTCTGTATTGACGTATAATCCCTTGAGTGCTCTTATAAAGCCACAAGATATTTCTCTGGTAGACTTCTTTTGCACCATGATTCAAGAAATATTACTTTATCCCTTCTTTCTACCTCACTCCCACCCTGATCTCACAAAATGTTTAGCAATGAAGGGAAGTTGAGGAATATTCATGAATCTAAATTGCAGTTTATTTTAGAAAAAGGTGGATTGTACTACTCTGACTTTCTGACATACAAAAGAATCAAGTGGCAAAGTTATAGCTACATTCCCTGTTGTTTTATGGAATGAAGTATTGGTGAAGGACCAAGATTCTTCAGAAAATACTATCATCTGGCTAACTTGATACGTTTTGTGAGTTTACTGTTTTTTCTTTTTTTGTTGAATGATAGAATCTAAGGTCCAATCATGTTGATGAACAACATATTTGACAAGATCAATTCTTTTTGAAGGAAGCTGGAGAAAGTCATGGATTTGGAGGATTTAATTCCTTTCTTAGCAAGCAACCCTCAGAAACACCTGACAGCTCTCAACTGTGTGCTACTCACCAAGGCAGAAACTATGAACGAGACACAGTTTGAGACCTGGATTTTAATTTTCTGTACAAAGAGCAAACCCCTTGGATAACAAATCATTAAGTAACCACAACCACATTTTGACAGTTGATTGGCAGACATTTCTCTATGAATAGTTGCAAAATCTTATGTTTAGTTTGAATCAGTCTGGTGCCTTATATGTATTGCCCTGCATCAGGCTGTGAACATTCAGGAAAGGTTTTATGCAAGCACCCAGTTGCTCTTTTGGAGTCTTTTGGAGACTAAAGTGTTAAATGGAGATGAGGAACTGCTGTTTCAGCAGCTAGGGGCCTTGCACAGCATATTTGACAGAAGTTGTTGCATTTCTCCAGCCCTGTACACCATGGCGGCTGCAGGGAGACACGTCCATCAGATGCCTGACTGTAGTCTTCTGCTTATCTACAGCTTTGATGTGCATAGCTCATGGCTGTCCCACCAAAGTTTGCAATCAGACAGGTCCCTATAAGTGGAGTCACAAGAAGACAAATAAGGTTTCTCAAAAAAAAAAAAAAAAAGAAAGAAAAAAAAAGTATTTCCACATCTGCTTAGGCCTGGGGCCATATCCCACCATATTAGAAGAGCTAAAATCCATTTCCCTTCAAGGAGAATCCCTTCATTTAGGACTTTTCACTGCGGATTGGACAGAGAATTAACAAACTGCCAATCCTTCCTGCAAAAGTGTATGAATTCTATTACATCAAGTAGGACAGCTTTCTTTAGAATGATTAAACTTTTCCAAGATTTCATATCCTCACTCATCAGACTCCATTTACCACAGGAAATTACAGTTAAGCTGTATGAAGACGTTTCCTGACTAAATCCAGTGTTTATAAATTATAACCAGGCTGAAAATGCAGATCTCGACAGTATAACTATAGTCTGAAGTGTAAACGTTCACAAGTTCAATTGCTTTCCAAACTATTCCTTAACACAGCAGTAACATGAGTTTGTATAAATAAAGTATACATTTTTAACATATTTGCACACTGCAATATAATAGATAATGTTTGTGTGTATTAGAAGGGTGCAAACTTGTGTGGGCTGTCTCTGCCTTCATTCTCAGACAGGAGATTTTGGGACTTTTCATCACCAGTGACCACCAACAGAGCCATTTCCCTCTGTTTCATTTTATTTTATGATTTTCCTAAGAGGGCTGCTGGAAAGCTTCTTAAGAAATAAGCTCTATAAAGCTTCTTAAGAAATAAAACAATAACAAGCTGGATATGGTTTATCCAGACCCATATTATTCTTCGCATTGATGGCAAAACCTCAATGTTCTTCCTTTCTAAGTTTCAGTGCTTAGGTCAAGGTATCGTTATTGCTGTAGCTGTGTCAAAATGTCATATGTACACTATGTACCAGAAGGTGAAGAAAGATTCTTCCTTGGAGGGCTAAACTAAAGGTAAGGAGAGACAGTCACATAATTTATACTTCAGTTTTCTTGCACTGTCTTGAACAAACATTGACTGGATCTAGGTTCATTTTATCTTATGCATGCAACCAATTTGATTCCTTATTCACATCCTGTAGATTATGCAGCATAAAAAAAAAAGGATCATCACAATGTATAGAATAGTTTTATACTGTTAAGAAATCATAAAACCTTAATATAGTCAATAGATCCTGCCTGGTATTTCTCTAAATACCTTAACACTGAAGTACATGTATCTAAAGTACGTGTATTTATGAAGTAGCTATGTGTAAGAGAAAAAGCATTTGCTAGGAACAAAAAGGTATGTTGCTGATGCATTGAATTTAGGAAAAGTTTGTCATACACTGACTACAGGAATAGAATAGATTTTACATGAGGCTTTTCAGTTAAGTATCTAAACTTAGGTGGAACAATCTAGATTCAACTATGTTTTGATGAGATACTTTTCTTTATAGACGGTTGCCAGTGATCCATCCATGTATCCCACTACAACATTGCCTAAGTCACTTTTTAAATACAGCAAAAACAGCACAGGGTGGAGATGTGCAGAGGTGCATATATCTGTGCAATCTGAACACTTTGGGTGCATGCTTGGCTGTGGCAGAGCGAGCAACAAACCTCCCTGGGCTATGACTGCATCCCTCAACTTTATATGGGACCAAAAACAGTTAAACCAGGCATGAAACTCAGCATTCTCATTGAGGACCAGCTTTACCAGGGAAAATAGTTCCACTGTGCGCCGACAAATTCGGCTTAATTGAAAACGTTAGCACCCAGGAGAATGCTGGCCCGTGACCCAGATAACGCAGAGGCGCCCATTGTGCTCCGGCATCGCTGCCATCAATGCAGCGCCGCAGTCAGCACTCTGCAGAAAGACTCACTTTCAAAGCAAGCGCTCACTGGAGCTTTTAGAATGACTTCTGCTTCGGAGGGGGAACTTAGATGCACGCGCTAGAAAGAGCTTGCAGCCTCTGCTGGCTTTTATTCAGATTTATTCTCATTTGGAGCTTCATAAATGGTTGTGTATGCTTTATTTGAATATATGCGTGAACAGTACAACCTGCAAGAAAGGCAGCACAAAAATGTATGTAGTGGTGCTCCTAAAAATATATCTAGTGCCTAGAATGCAATTAGCTGGGGGAAGCCTCTGCAAATCCTATCAAATGTGCATGTTTTCTTCTAAGTAGTAAAGAAAGAAAGAAAAAAAAGAGAAAAGGAAAGAGAAAGAGAAAGAGAAAGAAGAAAAGAAAGAGAAAGAGAAAGGGAAAGAGAAAGAGAAAGAAGAAAAGAAAGAGAAAGAGAAAGAGAAAGAGAAAGAGAAAGAGAAAGAGAAAGAGAA
>JAUBOD010000339.1:1595521-1627548 GCA_032353885.1 Nothura maculosa
AAGTTCTCTGTGTGACATTCAATGGTTTGCTGAAGGGACTAAAAGGGCAAGCAAGCTGATGAAATGTATCAAAGTCCTTGAGCAAACAGAGAAGATATTTAGTCAGAGCAGCCTGACTGTGGCTCAATGCAGATTTTTTTCCTACATCTAGCCTTGGATTATGCAACATGCCAAAATATGAGGATGATGGCCTGGTAAAAAAAAGAAAATCTACTCAGAGAATATCAGTCAGGACAGACAGATTGCTAAGGAGACAGAAAGCCCTGGGGCTAGTAGAGTATCTTAACATCTAAATAAGCCAACTGGGCTTCTTAGTTTAAGGAGTGTTTATGAAAGCTCATCAAATAATTAATATGGCAGGTAAATTAGAACTAGCCGAGTGTCTGATGTGCCATCATTTGTTCTTTGCTCCATATGTTTTGATAAGAGAGCAATTGCTCTGAAGAGGGGATGCCTGTGTTACTGTGAACACACAGTGTCAGATACTCCCTGCAGGCTTATTGTCAGGCTAACACAACCAGAAAAAGGACCAAGAGCATGAATGTCCCATCTAAGTGTAGTTCCCAGAGAGCTCAGTGTGGAAAATCAGCCCCTTTCCTGGAGGGAGACACGATATAGAGACAAAAATTGTCCACAATGCATTTTCCTTGCTGAGAGATCTCTATTGCTGCTGTGTAGAAAATCAGGCTTGCTGTGACACAAATCAGGCCTCATTAACCTCCGCTCCTGGGTTCCAAGAGGCTTAAACAGTCTATAATTTATTCAGGGTATAAACATGAATAGGACAGTTTTTCTTCCAAGATGAGGAAACTAAATTGGGCAGGAGACTGAACTGGCCAGTGTGATAAAAGTTGAACCTCCACCGTACCCAAAACTACCTTGATAAAAACCTCTTTCTTATTACTTCAAGTGGCAGCAAAGATCCTGGACAAGCAACAACCATTTGCCTCTGCTTATAACTTCCCTGTAACAACTATATTGCACATTTCCCCATATCTAATATGCAATTATTTTACATGTGCACAAGTGCAGTCTTCTTTTGGGAAGGGTGACTGCCTCTATACAAAATACATGGAGCTTGACCTCTGTGGTTGCTTCTCTATAGCTTTTCCCCCCATCTAATGAGTGCAGATGGAAGTTTGTTACCAGCTGATGATCACTGCTGAGATACTAGAGTGAGTTTTATTGAAAAAGAAAACCAAGAAGCAGAACTGAGACATTTGTTTTAAAAAGAGGAGAGTTCTGCAAACAGCTGCAGGGAAAAGATCAGAATTTTGATGCTGTTCCAAAGTCCACTGCCTAACTGGAGCAACAGGGGAGGGCAACGTTTCTGATGGTGTTTTTGGTCAGGAGTAGTAGGATCCCTCCCAACATTAAGGATTCTAGGATTCTATGATATTAGGAAAATATTGCTGGGGTGCCAAAGCTGCTTATTTTCATATTTTGCCTGTAACTAGTTGCTAGGGTGGCTGCAAAAGGGAAAGGAAAATCTTGACAAACCTACAACTGATATTCAAGGGGCTTAGAGAAAACTGCAACTCCGCAGGCAGATGGCGGTTAAAAAACAAACCCAAGCAGCAAGCCGGGCTGATGCTGGGATTGTGTTTCCATGGGAACAGGGAGGCAGGGATGCTGCCTAGCGCTTGACCAAATGGGAAGCAAGTTCAGGATTAGGATTAGGGAAGAAGTGGCCAGATTCCTGCTGCCAATCAAATGGTGTTTGTACAGCCCTGAATGCAAGACAAGGCTCTCAAAGGAACCGCTCCAGCCCTGTATCCATGCACTTTCTCTGTAGATTTCCTCAGTTTGAGTCCCCAAAAGAAGCAAAGAGTTCAGCATGTGGTTTGAGTACTCGGTGACAGTGGCTGTGTACAAGGAAGGAGCATCAACTGTCCCACTTAGGCCTGGGTTTGTGCTGCTCTCTGTGCCAGGAAGGAGCTCCACACTGCAGTGGGAACCTCGGCTCTCTTCTAGTTCTTCCAGGTCTCTAAGAGGTGACGCTGGCTGCTGTCACAGAGCAGAAACATGGCGCATTATGAGCAGGAATCCCCACTAAAAACACACCTTCCCTTGGTAGCATTTGCCTTAGTATTTGTATAACTCATTTCCAGCACTGTCTTTCTAAGTATGATCATATACAAACCAGTATTTAGTCCTGTCCTTCAAACACCTAGGGACAGACTGATGGATATTGGCAGCATTTGACTTGAAAAACACGGTGTATATTTTTTCATTCTCCAGTTTCCAGAAACTTCTCCGGGCAACCTCAGGCTCTTTCTGCCAGAGCTGGGACCAGTGGCGCAGCCCAGGTGAGGCCGGCGAGTCCCTGCAGGAGCCGCTTTGCCTCCCTCGCATGAAGAGCAGGGGAATATTCAGGGGTGCCTGTGAGCGCAGCCCCCTGGGTGCCTCGCTGCTCGGCCCCGGGCACATTCCCATGGGAGCCGGGGCCGCCCGGGCGCCTCTCTGCATCTCCCGTCCCTGCAGAGGGGGCCCGGGCGTGGGGCGAGGGGGCCGGGCGCTGCGCGGGCGCGGAGGCGGCGCGGGCACTTGCACGGGCTGCGGGCAAAGCGGCTTCTGGCGCCTGCTTTATTTTTAGCCGGCGGGCGCTGCAGGCGGGGCGGCGGGAGGGGAGGCGGCAGCGAGCGCGGCTCGGGCAGGGCGGGAGCAGCGGCGGCGGCAGCGACAGCAGCGACAGCAGCGACAGCAGCGGCAGCAGCAGCAGCGGCAGCCCCGGGGTTGCCGCAGGCTGCGGAGCCGCCTCCGGCTGCAGAGCGGCGAGCAGGCAGCTCGCTCCGGGGCCGGGCACGGCGGGAGCCGCCACCAATGGCCGGCGCGCGGCTGGAGCTGCTGGAGCCGCCGCCGGAGCCGCCGCAGCCCGAGCTCGCCTTCGGCGAGGCTCAGAAGTGGATCGAGGTGAGCCCGCATGCCGGGGCCCGCACGTGTGTGTGTGTGTCTATGTGTGTGTGTACCTGGGCATACGTGTGTCTGTACATATGTATATCTATGCATACGTGTGTCTGTGCATATGTGTGCGCGTCGCGCGTCCCACTCCTATCGGGGACGCCCCGGCTGCTGATGCAGTTTCTCCCCCCTCGCCGGGGCTCGGGCACTGCGGGCGTTTTCGTTCCTGCCGCCCGCCCGCAGCCTCCCGCCGCCTCCCGCACTGCGCTTAATCCCTTAATCGCATCTGCCCCTGGCCGGGCTGCGCTGCCCGAGCGGCTCCAAACAGGCGCAGGTGCGAGCGGAGCGGAGCGGGCGCGGAGGGAGCCGGGGGGGCGCAGGGACCCCCCGTCTCGCTGCCCCGGGGAGGGTCCCCCGGGACAGGGGCTCCCGCTGCAGCCCCGCGGCCCGGAACTGCGGCCTCTCTCTTCAGGAGGCGGAAAACGAGTCCCGGCGCTCGAGTTATAAAACGCGAGGACAGGCAGGTGGTGGGTGAAATTTAATAGTTAAATATTTAGGCGTGTAACAATAGAGTCACTTTAAATAGCCTCTTCATCTGCTTGCTGGTACAGAATGCGCACGAAGGTGGTGCAAACCAAGCTCCCTGCAGCCACGGGCTTTCCCGTTAATCTGCAGCTTTTAGTAAGCCTCGATAGTTGGGGTTTCCAGCAGGGTTGAGGCAGATTATTATGAACTTTATTTATTTATTTATTTCCCATTAAATCTGGGGAACACTTGAGACACTTGAGTTGCATTTTCTTGGTATATTGAGAGTAATGGTTTACTCCAGCCCCAGGGAGGAAGGCAATGCTGTGTCAGCCCCCAGTGAGCCTGGGCCACTGCTGTAAAGCTGGCTGGTGTCAGGCCACAGACACAAGGACAATAGGAACCTGAGGAAGGGCTTTTGTGGTTGTGAAAGGTGAGTGGACAGGGAAATGACAGACTACAAGAGGAAAAGTGGAATATAAATGAATACCGGTTGTCTCAGGAAGGTGAATACTGTGGTTTCTATTTATCCTTCCCTATAATACAGGATTGAGGGACAGGCTCGGTGCTTTGCTATTTGCACAGTGCAGTTCTGCTGCCTGCTAATGAAGGCTCAGGGGCTAAGCACTTCTGCATAGGTAAAGAAGCTGCCAGCAGTGTCTTGGGGCAGAGTAATCATTAAGAGAATATAAATCTTCCTGTTTAAGAGCAGAAACTTGTGGATCAGGTGGAAACTTCCCTCTTGGGCAGTTTATTCTGCAGTTCTCACGCCTGTTCTTGTGCGATCTAGGGCCTGATGAGAAGAGCAGAAGACTCCTGGTGCTGCCAGTGCAGGCCAGGGAGGTCCACGTGTACAGGGAAAGTTGCATGTACCTTCTTATCCCTATTTGTTCACTTTTTAATCCCAGTTTGGCTTAGGCTCTGGAAAGCAAAAGCCATTTCTTCAAAAATGTTACTAGTGTTGACCATTTATATTTGGATGATTTGGACTGAGCAAATTGTGCAGCATTTCTGCCTGAAGTTACTGAAAAGCAGTAGAAGCATTTAGAAGAGAAATGTGAGGAATTGTAGGTATCATAATTCAGTGAGTCAAGTCCTATTTATTTGGGTGAAAACCAGAACTTGGAAATGGGGATCATGCTGTGCCCAGCTGCTTCATCTAATTCAGCAATTTTCTCCAAATAACTTATTCTTGGGCTGACAGACATTAGCAAATTTCTAGTGTAATGTCTCTTCCAGACCAACTCTGCCCATTTAAAATGACTTTTCTCTCAAAATAAACTATCAAATGATAGTTGTAAGAAGGTTAGTGAAACTCTTTTAGTGTGGAGAAGACAGGCTAGTGAGGAGGTTAACATAAGTATGAGACACCTCAAAACCTGTTCTGGGATGTAATTAGTGCCACACAAGGAAATTTTAAGCCGGAGACAGAGACATCTAAGAAGCTCTGAGCTTGCTGTATATCTTGATTTCTGAAGAATGAATAAGTTGTGTGACTCTCTATTTGGGTTCTCATCTGTTTTAAATACTCATACAAGCACAGTCAGTTTTGTGCAGCACGGATGGGAATCCACCCTGTAATTGGCAGTGCCTTTCTCCCCTCGAGGGGTTGGAGAGGGAAGTGGCCTTCCTCTTAAGATGGGGAATGAAGACATCAAGTGGGGCATGTCCACATCTTCAGAAGGACTCAGGTGTTTCCCATCCCCTGGTCCAAAGGTGTTGGAAGTTTTTCCATACCCTTTAGGTGCCTAACTTTTCACCATAGCAGGTCTCCTGGATGCCAGATGTTTTCTTTTTGCTCTGTCAGAATTGCTTCAATCTGGACCTTGCAGAGTAGGGGATCTAATAGGTTTGAAGTTTGGGTGGATTCTTGTTGAGGGTTCTTCATCCCTCTGGCTCCTTATCTAGGAGCTCTGAACCAGTAGTCCACTTGAGAGGTCCACTTGAGAAGAAAAAAGGGCCAGAGCTCACTCCAATTCTCATTATAAGGCTGCTCATGTTTCTAACAGCTTTTGTGTTTTGTGAGAGTATTTCAAATGGTGATAGATTTGATGTGGTCTCTTTATTGCAGAAGATGAGATTTTGGAATTTTATGGATTTTCAGATTCAACCAAGCCACTTGCAGTAGGAAACCAGAGTTTGGCGATGCTCACATAGTAAATTTTGCATGAATGGCAGCCGTGCCTCCCTCTGTGTAACAGTAAACCAGTCCTATTATTTTAGTTTAGCTAGGCATGTGCTATTTCAGTGGAGAATGCCATGTTAATAATAAGATGAACTGTATTGGTAGCACTCAGAAGATTTAAAATAAAGGGACCAAATGAAAAAACCCTGTGAGACCGCTACATCAATCTGCATTATTAAAGGTGCAGTATCTCATTTCAATTACCACATCTCGGGTTCCCTGGAAGATTATATCAACCTTGTGAAGTGTAATGGGTTACTACAGCGAAATAAAAAGTCTCATTTAATCTAATGTCCTGTGATCTTAAAATGTCAAGGCTCCGTAGCATGTGTCTTTAAGCAAGAATAATGAATGGTTAAAAGATCATGTGTATCAACAGAGTTATTCTTGCCACAAAGATTCATAGGCGTAATGAAGTTGCACTTAATACTGGTGAAACTCCCTGGGGTATTGTTATCTCAGCATCACACCACCTAGCCTTGCCTCATTACTATGCCTTCCCCTTCTCTTTTAGACTTAGTTCAATTAAGGATGTCTTTTCTTTGGAAACTTTGCCAGCGGATGAGAATGCTTCCTTTTTAGTTGTATGGTAATAATAAGCCAGGTTTTCTCTCCCCTCTGTGTTCAGTATTTGTCTTTGCTGTCCCTTCAAGAGGCTAAAAGGCAATAACTTTTAATAACTCTTCCACTTTTCTTTTTGTTAAGGAGAAATATGCCAGCTAGAGGGGTTTGATGGGTGTTTTCTTTTTTTTTTTTCATAGCTAAACATTTACCTTGGTTAAAACTCAGGTACCCTCAGTACTGAAATCTAAGTTGGTAACAATGGGGGTGCTGTTAGCAGCAGAGATGGGATCAGATGCATTAGAGATTCTGGATGTGTCACATCATACAGCATTAGAGACACGTCACTTCTGCACTGCCATATCTGTGACATGGCACTGGGATATCATACCAGGACAGTGCCTCAGGCATATCAAATCTTCACTTCATGTGACCGTCTTGTGTTAGGGGTCTGGAAACAACATGTCTTTAGCATGTCTCTCTGGTGGGATGAAGTGCTGAAGAGATGAGACTTACAGATTTCACTGCAAAAAATGTAATTTAAAAGGAGATGAAAGTCATTCATTGACAAAATCTGTTCTTATTGCTGAAGGGATCTGACAGGACTATCTGCTGTGGAGGTCTGGAGCTTGAGGAACAGTGAAGAACCTTCAAAATATGACATGATGCTGCATGGAGTGCCCAGACTTTGAGATACATTAGAGATACAAATGCTTTATAAGAAAAAGAAAGTATTGGTTAAGCTAACTAATTTGTTAAGTACGTGACTAAACTGTGTACTTCAGGAGTGTTTTTATTTCATGTTATGTGTAGACATCTGTTTTTATATTGCTTTGAAGAAGACTTTGGATCCTTCTGTAGGGAATTGAATCCCTTTGGGCATTAGTAGCTTTCCTGGAGCGAAGCTGGAACCTTGGGGTGCCACTGCAATCTCACTGCTACTTGGGTAGGAATAGATCAAATACAAGTGCAACAAGTAGTTTTGTGCTGTGAAGACACCTGCTTATGGTAAAGGGGTCCAGCTTGCAAAAAGGGTGATACGTGTCTTTACAAATCCACTGAGTGGAGCAGAGATTCACAGTTACCTTAGTAGATTTCCGACCTTGCCCTTGAGCTTTAGAAGAGAGTTTTGGTGGATAGGGTGGGATTCAGGCATTTAACTTTCTAGATGATGAATCTACATTAGTCACAGCTCTCCCTTCATAGCAGGAGAGCTGAAGTGTCCTCTCTATACTAATTTCTTGGACTAGAAGAAACCTATGCAAACAGGTCAGGCAATCTTGTCTCATCTGTGGACAGCTGAAGTTAGACCAGGTGCATCCTTTCCACACTGTGTTTAAGGCAGCCAAACAGAGCCAAAAGGTTTGTGGCTGATTTCTGGTGGATTTGAATTCAGAATAACTTTGCTGTGTAGTTAATTTGTACTGTACTTGGAGAAGAGTCCTCCCTTATTTTTATCTCTAAATCTCCTCCTAGGCAATATTTTAAGACTACAAACAAGGTAGATGTGATGCTCTTCATTCTGGCTAAATTAGTCATTCAGTGGAATGAAAGCCAAATTGATTTAAAGAGAGTAGGAAGACTTGTCCAAACTCTGTGATCCCTATATTTAAACTATCACCTTCTAGAAAGTTTTTTTCCAGTTGCTTGGCAGCTGACCTTCTCTCCTGTACACATGGGCCCAATTTCCTTGTCATGAGATCAATCTAAGCCATGTTACAAGTAGCCCTTGGCATGAGGGTGAGTGTGGGTGGGAACAGTTGGAACAACGATACTATTGATAAAAGGATAATGTCAGGAAGTGCAGGACTGAATTGTTAATTGTTTTAAACCTGAATTAATTTCTCTTTTCATTACTAAAATTTGAAATAAGAAAAAGATGTGCCCTTAACACCAGTGTTTGGAATTAAGTCATTATTATGTAATGGGTGTTGAAGATCAGTTGTACACAGCTATTTGACCTCATTCCACTTGTCCTGCTAGTGGTAATTGTGTTTTTTTTTTAAGAAAGTATTTGACCCCTAGAAATGGAGGTGGAATATTTCCCAATAATGAGGATAAATAGCTGATCAATAGAATAAAATTGTTTTTACCTTATAAAGTGGCTATAAAAATTATATTATCTTTTATTTGGAGAAGCTCCCAGTTTACAAACTTTCACCCACCCGTGAGCAAATTTGCCTATTCATTCTCTGTAAATATCTCATCAAGAAGATGATTTAGAACAGCTTTATTGAAAGGACAAAATTGGCAGGGGTGAAAGTGTAATTTAACAGAGCAGTTGATGCAGCGTAAGTTGAAGGTGTGCATAGTCTAGCATGCAGACCCTAAAGATCTAAGTTTTCCTTCCTTCTCTGTGAACTAGGTCATTAAAAATAATAAAAAGTACTGTCTTGCTTTGCTGTGCTCAGTCTCTTAAATCATGATGACAATAACAGTGCTCCTATGGTATTAAAGACATGACATCAAGATCAATAGCTGAGACTTTAGCTAACCGTGTTAAGGATCTTGCCAGATTAACAGGGCTGCACTGTGTGTCCTGGAGGCAGAGAGGCTTGTAAGAAACATTCTCCAAGGAGCAGAATATTCTGTGGCTTGAAATGAAGAGCTACCCTATTACTGAAATTTATTTTATAAACAGAGTGACTGTACTTTCCTCTGCAGATGGCTTAATCTAGCAATGCCAGCTGTGGCGCTTCCCGACAAGGATGAGAATCCTAGGAAAATAGTTCCTTCAAAACTCAGTCCTCCAAATGCCACTAGTCTTCTAATTCTGCTGCAATATGCAGGACTTTTGAAGGTCAACAAAATAAGTACACAGACCTGGATGCAGGCCAGACTACTGCTTGCAGCAATACAGGGTAGGGAGCGAGTGCCTGAGGAGCAGTTCTGCTGAAAAGGACTTGGAGGGACCTGGTGGATGACTGACTAAGCCTCAGTCAGCAGCGTGTCCTCGCAGTAGCAAGGCTAGCACTCGTATTTATCATGGGAATAGCCAGCAGACTGACTGAAATGATTATTTTCCTTGACTTGGCACTTGCTAGTCTGCATTTGAAATACCTCATCCAGTTTCTGCTCTGCTGGTACGTGAAGGACATGAATAAGTGGGAGCGAGATGCTTGGGACTGGAGCACTTCTCCTGTAAGGAGAAGCTGAGGGAGCTGGGCTTGTCCAGCCTGGTGAACTGAGAGCTTTGGGGAGACCTCCAACTGATACATCCCCAGCTGTCACCTCCTCCTTCTACAAGGAGGTCATTGAGGTATGCATCCAGAGCACGAGGGGCTGCTCATAAACTAAAACGGGAGGTCCTGACCTGGAGATTTGAAAGTTCTTCCCCATGAGGACAAGATGCAGATTGGTCAGAGGGACTGAGGAATTTCATCCCTTGAAAGTTTTTGTGCCTGCCTGGACGAAGTTTGAAGCTGCCCTGTCCAACCTCAGCACTGACCCTGCTTTGCACAGGAGGTTGGACTAGAGAACTTTTCAGGCCCTGTCCTGCCAGAGTTATTCTGTGAATCTATGACTTCTTAAAGGGAGGTGAATAAATGTAACTGAGATTGATTTGTTTTGTTTTGTTTTAATGCAACTTTATTGATCGATTTCTTACTATTGGGCTTAGGAGCCTGTTTACATAAACAAGATTCTTTCTCATATGAATGCAGATCTCCTGTGGCTTGAGAGAGACATTTTCAGGATATGCTACTGAGTTTCCTTTGTGTGCAAAATGCTTTCAGTTTCCAATCTGACTATTTTTAATAAGCAACTCATTTTATTTTAGAAAACAGTTAATATGATTGATTGTTTTGGTTTGATGAAATCTTTCTATTTTTTTCTCTACTTGGGATCTCATGCCAAAGACAACTTGATTTTGAAAGCAACCTTGACAAGCTCAGATTTTGAAAAATAATATTGCTGTGGCTTGTGAGCCATAGCAAGGTTGTCACTGATGCATAGAGAGCTTCCTGGGCTTAGGGCTAGCGTGGTGAGTGGAAGCAATTATTCAATTCCTCTTTGAGCGGCTGAATGAGGAAGGTAAGGAGGAAATGATTTCCATTAATCTCTCCTTCCTAGACATTTCTCATGGTACTGTTCCATGCTGGAAAGAAGACAAGGATTTTTCCATTATGTGATCCTAGAGTGGATTTCAGGAACAGCATGAAAGGAAAAAACCTCTGCCGGGTCTTTTCCCTCTACTATTACAACCTCAAAAATCTCACCACCTTCATTCGACCTTTCTTTGGGTTTCAGAAGAGTCCGAGCCCTCTGGCTACCCACAAGCTGTGGAGAAAGTGGCTGCACATACTCAATTTGGTGGAAAAAAATGAAAATAAAAAGGAATCCACATCCTGACACTGTAAATACTTCCCCTCTTGTATTTCCTTTCCCATAGGTGTTGGTAGAGTATTGCAACTATGAGCAGCCAAGAATCTTGCTGGTTTGACATAGCATTTTAAAATACATTAAACTTTAAGCTTTCTTCTGTTCATGTACACGTTGTGGCAATTCAAGGTTTTGTGCACTACAGTGAAAGGCTAAAATCTATATAAAGGAGTAATACAAGAGGATTCTTAAGTAACTTTTTAGATGTGATACTTCCAACAGAATTGCAGGTCAGTGGCTTTGACATAAGTTATCGATAATGCCTCACAGTGCACTCTCATGAGCAGCCCCTTACAGAAGATGGTATGTGGAGACTTTTGGAAGGAGACACTGCGACCCAAAGAGGCAAAGTGCATCCTTTGATATTAGAACTTCCTATTTACAAAGTAGCAGAATTGAAGAAAAAAGCATTACATGTCCCTTCCACTAAAACTAGAAGGCCAAGGTACTAGGGAATTGATTTGAATTTCTGCAGTAGGCCACAGACTGGCACAATTAACTGTAACCTTTACTCTAACTTGAGAAGCACAGTCCTACTTTTACGTAAAAGAAGGCTGATGGCCATAAATAACTGATTTTGTGTGGAGTAGAATAGCTGCAAGCCTGCAGAGGGCCTGGGGAAGAGGTTAAAGCTCCTTTCTGGTGGTTTAGGTTGCAAATATTTTCCAAGCAATTTTCAGAATTTAGAAGTCTTTCCAAAATATCTCAAAACAAATGTAGCACAGCCCCAAAATCTATAACCTACCACTTCAGTTGTAGCTGGGTACAAGTGTTCTGGGAAATCGCTTGGCTAACAACTCTGATGCTGAAAGTTTTTGAATGTCAAGGTGATGCATTTTTAACACCTGAAATACAGGTATATTAAGTGCCCATCATTTATAACACCAAACAAACAAACAAAACACACTTCTTCCAAGTTTCTACTTGACTGATCTTGCAGTGTCCTAAATGTCAGATTTTCGGCACTCTTCTGTTAGAGAACGAAAGCCCAGATATCTAGGGAAAAGCACTGAAGTTCTTTCTACCAGACCTTCATTTTTCTTGGATAACTCCTTGTTTGAACTGTCCTTGGTGGCTTGCCTTTGTGAATATTTTGTATTTTCTTTTTTTTTCCCCCCTAATTAAAAAGAGAGCCATGATGTGTTAGCTGCAGGCTGCTACTTGGCAGCGAGCACTTTGTGGATGGGGTGGGAGGAGCGAGGAGCCTGGCGGGTCTTGGGCAGCGTGTTGCTGGCAGGGATGCCGGCGTCTCAGGACTTCAGCACATTCCTTTGCTGCTCAGTGTGTCCTTGTTTCCATGCAAATGCTGTGCCTCATTTCGGTGGGCTGGTGTGAGTGCATCGGGCTTTTCCAGTGAGAGCTCTCAAAATCTTTTTCAGGTGCAGAGATATAAATCTAAATATATGGTCTATGCAGAAAAAGTATCAGCAAATGTAAATATTTATATATATATCACAGAATCACAGAATCTTCAAGGTTGGAAGGGATCTCTAGAGATCATCTAGTCCAGCCTTCCTTTTCCTTATACATATATATATTCTGATTCTGATTCTGATGAGTTTTACAATTATGGTTTTGGAGAAGGAAGGATATCTTGTGCCAGTGTTAGAATTAATGAAAGATAGCCAAGAAAACAGACCAGTTCCCAGGACAATGCCACCAACAGCAGGAAGAAGACATTATCAGAGCTGGTGAGTCGTAAAGGTGTCTCTCTCTCCTCCATTGGAAGAAATGATATAAAGCACAAGGCTAACAACTTACCCCTCCCCAAAATCATTTTTAATTGGGCAAAGGGGCCTTTGGTTATGCAAAAACATGAAAAAAAGTAATAAATCAAAAAAGTTCAAGCAGCTCAAGTGATTTTTATTAGAAACAGCTTGTCTTTTCTAAAGAGAGGCAAAAATACCCTCAAAACATTTTAATTATGAACATGCAGATCTTCGGTCTTGCTTGGGCTGTATTTTTTTTCCCCTCTCTCCGAGCGGTGCCATGCTGCCCATCTTTCCCCTCTAGCAAGGGTGCTGGGCTGCTGGGGGCTGTCTGGCAGGAAGAATATCCTGCTCCTTGGAGCTATTTGCCATGGGCAGTGTCACATTCTGGCCTCTGAAGAGCCTGTGCACACAGGCCACGTCTTGAGCTGGAGGTGGTGACTGTGGCATGGTGGCTGCTGGCACTTGGAGTGCCTTATATTGGCACAGCACAGCTGAGGAGTTTGTAGATTCCTCCCCACAAGGTAAGAGTAAAGGGAGTAGGGTGTTAAAAATAAAGCAGATGAAGCTTGAGATGGCCACAAGTAGATTTGCCAAGTGCTTTAACCTCCCCCGCTTATGGTTCTTGGTCGTTCCTTCTCTCAGGAAGCAGGCACCAAGTCTGCAGAAGGTCACTTGCTCTTGGCACTCTTCAGAGATGACCCTTGAGGTGCCCGTTGCAGCTCAGCATGTGAGGGCGGCACTGCACATAGTGCCTGAGACTGCCCGAGTGTGCTAAACTGCAAAACCCAGAGCTTCATTTAGAAATGTGTCACGGTTTAAAGTGCTTTGTGACTTTATTCCCATCCTTTTCTCCTTGACAGTGGCTTCAGTGGAGAAAGTAAGCAAAAGCTTTGTGGGTTGCTGCTGGATAATGATGAAGATTCACAAGGGTAGCTCTGAGACGATCTTGCAGTAACGTTTAGTGGAGAGCTTGTCTACCAGTGCTGTGGGATTTTATCTGTTGATTTCCTTTCATGGTAGTTTGCTACTCTCTTGTCTCGGATATGCATTCTGGTTAAGGGTGGATGGTGCAGACTCAAACTCTGTTAGATGGTGTTCAGAAAAGGAAAAGTTTGAGGCCTGATGTGCACTTACCCTGCTCCTCTGAACTGTGAATTCCCCCTGCCAGAAGTCTAATGAGGTTTTTGGAGGGAAAGAGCCTATTTTGGGAACTTCTAGAATGTGGCAATTAGTTTTTCCCTAGGCAGATTATTTGGAGTAGTATAACTGAGAAACACAACTGTAACTTCCTTCTTGTTCACAGTTCAGACCACCTATTTCTTTCTCATTATCAGCCCATCTAGCTGATGGCCAGATGACTAAAAGTCATACTGGACTTTTAGTTGGCCAGAGCTCTCTGGGCACTTTGCTCATTGTTTGGACAGGGGTTCATTTGCTACAAACTGCCAAGAGGTCACGACTGCCCAGGGAATCCATCTGTTAACACAGAGCAGACAAGGAGGCCGAAGGTGCTTGATGCGTTTCTGTGGCGTGTGTGCTGCCAGCTCTCTATATCCGTGTGTCCCAAGTGCTTTAGACATCTAATATTTATTTGGGGAAATGAGTGTCTCAAGTTTACTTGAATAATTTGTGTGTAGTTGGTGACCCAGCCTCCCTATATCTTCATAGACTTCAGTGCATTTAAAGCCATTTAAAGGTTTTTTTTTTTTTCATATAAACTCATTCCTGGGTTTCTCTATGTGCCTTGCTTTTTGTGCTGCTTGAAGGGCTGATAACGCCATGCTGCCATTTGAAGCACTGTCATAGGCACTCAAATATATTTCTCATATGAGAATTTCAGTATCTCTTATTTCCTGGACTGCCGCTAGGAACTAAACCCAAGTGGGTGAGGCCTTGGCACAGCACAGCTGCTGTGCCCTGAGCCCTGATGAATGTGTTTGAAATGAACCTTATCCTGTTTCACCATGTGCAAGGCAGTCCAAATCTGATATAGAGAAAACAAATTTAAGAGATTTAGTTGAGAGAAGGCAGGAGATGAGTACAAGTGCAGAGTCAGGATAAGGAGCATCAGGGAAAATAATCTGTAACAGCACTTCAGATAATATAGCCAGAATAGCCTAAAGCTAGATCAGGCTTTTCCAAGCCAGGAGAGGTGCATCTCCTTGTTCTAGAAGTACATGGTAGCAATTCTGCTGCAGATTTGCCTTCAGCAAGGCTAAAGAGAGCCTAATAGAGCTTCTCTGTTGCATAATTTTTGTGAATTTGTTTATTTTCTCAACAGTTTTTATATGGTGGCATTTCATATCCCTTCCCACCTTAGTGGAAAGTGAGAAGTACTGAGTACAGCTCTATACAGACTTTTCACATCTTCTTTTTGGAAAAGATTTGAGATAATTCTCAAATTTGCTCTTTGTGTTGAGGTTGGGCTGAATGCATGACTTTCCAACTCCAGGCAGTTGCTCCTCCAGTGAACTTGAACAGGATTTCCTCTTGACAGCTGTTCTGCTGACATGATTGCTCATAGCAGTTATTCACGGGCAGAAGGCCCTGCCTGGAGTGTGCAGTCATTTGCCAGACCCCTGAAACCAATAATTCCATAGTGCTTAGAAATTTAGTCTTGCGCTGCATCCTTAATCTTTTGGAGCTTTTGCTTAATTGCTGGGTGGGCAAAAAGTAAAGACTTACCATAAATACTCTTTTTTCTACCCCTTCTTCTCATCCCCCAAATAAGCCAAAATCTTGAAAGTTGACTTCTTTCAGCAGTGCTTGTTCTTGGGCCACACAGATACCATGCTTGTGCTTTGCGCACTGTGTACAATCCCATGACAATTAGTGAAGTCCATAAGAAGGACTTTCAAAGCATATTTGTGTTGTATATTCCTTGAGGATGATTCTCTGTAACTCCTAAACTTGGCTGTCATGGGCAGCGTGGTCCTGAGGAGGGAATTCTTGAAGAGTGATGGCCCTGACACCCGTGGTTTCTCTCTGCTTGTTGTGCTGGTGGCCTCCTTCCAGTCTGGTCTCCCCTTCTTCTCTGGAGGAAGTAACAGCATTTCTTGTGAATATAGATGGCCCGTGTGTAGTCAGAGGAGAATTCTTAGCATTTGGGGGATTTTGGTGCTTCAGCAAGCTTTCCTCTCAATCCTCTGGTGCTCAGTGGTCAGGTAACAACCTTGTGCATTATGATTTGGGAGCTCCAGTTTTAAACTAATGTACTAGCTTATTCCTCCTGTAATTAAAATCAAGAGTCACTTCTGTTTTGAATTGGTAGCTTAGTTTGTCCTGGCAGTGGTCCAGGCTGCACGGAGAGGCATTAATTCCTTATGCATGTTGTTTTGCTGCTGATAAGCAGGTAAAAGGAAGAACTCTTGACTGGCATGTGTGCTCTCACATCTGTTTCTTCCTGAATACACTGCTCACTGGCCTTGAATCTCTTAGATGATGAAGAATATGCATTGGTCCCTCGTGGTCTTCATCTCACGTGAGCTCTGGAGACACCTATTTGCACATTGTGCCTATAATGTTTGTGTAATTCTAGAAAGAATTATGATAACCTCTTAATTTTTTGGATGCCAGTATCCTTTTGTGTAGCCTCATCCATTCATCCTAATTTACCTCGCTGCATAAGAGCACTGAATGATTTTGATATGTTTCTGGGGAGCAGGTCTGTCCTGGGTTAGCCTTGGGTGTGCAAACAGAGAAACAAAGGTGATTTTCATCATTGGAAAGAAAAAAAATCCAAATAGAAGGGCAAAACAAGCGAAGATCTTGTCAACAAGAGGCAAGATCCAGCACTCTGTTCAGCTGATGTGTGTTTTTAGGTTTTCCTGACTTTGGTGTAAGATGCCACATTTTTTTAAGTGCCAGTCCCTCTTACATTTAAAAAGGAACATATGGAAAAGGAGTGTGTTTGTGTGTGAAACCTGACACAACAGAAGTCTGTCTCTGGAAGGAGAAAATGGTGTTAAATCTTATTAAATAAGTAATTAAATGCCCAGTACCATATCTGTAATCAAAAGGTTCAGCTTTCTGAAATGAAATAATATATTAAAAATGACTTATTAGGGTTTATTGTCAGAAAGATTTACTAGATAAGTGTTGAGAAACTTAAATTCATTGCACTTTAACAGAAAGCTGCTGTATATATTGACACCCATTTAAGTTTCCTGCCTTCTGTTTGTGCGGTCTTGCACTTGGCTCTCCCGAGGATGGGTGCAGGGCTCCCTTGTGCTGGGATGCATAGAGCATTTCAGCTGCTTTTACTGCTGACTGGTGCAAACTAAGTGATGTTGTGCACATCATGCAACTGAGCTCGGTAGAAGTGTGGAGGGAACATGGTTTTCAGGGCCTCTTCTCTTTGTGATTAAAATGAAAAATACAACCCTGTCTCCTAAACCTATGAGCACCCTTTCATTTTCATTTAAATGATAGCTTTATAAAATGGTTTACATCATCCTAGTTTTATTTTTTTTTCTTTTAAATTAGAAGCTTCTTTTAAAACAGACATTCATGTTCTGTTTCCATTGAAATATTTCAGGTTGAGTAGTGCTTGGCCAGATTGTGCAGAAGATGCTGGCCATGCTTGCCCTTGGCCTCTATTGTCCACCTGCACTGTGGTCTTTCCTGTCCCCCTCCTTGTGAGCAAGTGTCTTAGGGGAGGCCCTGCAAGGCTGGGAGAGCTGGAGCTCCATTGGGAAGTATCCAGGTCAATCCTGGCTCCACAGCCGGCACAAACATGCACAGGTGCATGTATGAACTGCCATTTCTTGCCCTGGGATTGTGCTTCTTTATGAAGAATTTCATCTTTCTGTGCCTGGATGCATTAAAGTTGCTGTTAAGAGGTGTCTCCTCAGAAGTCTGATGAATATATCATTAGGGGGGATCCTTCAGAAAGGAAAGCTGAGCTCTGACAGCATGTGTGCCATCAGTCCTCGATCTCTGTGCTCAAGCTGACAGAAATTCCTGTGTAATACTCACATTACCAGTATTGCTGGAGTTTGACAGCCTTTGACTGTGGTCCAGGCTGGAGTCAAGATTCTGGCTGAATGTGACCTCTTTAATTATTTCATCCCTGACTGACAGATTTCATAAACGTGTGTCTTAGAAGATGCATGTTTCTATCTTTGGTGATAGGTTTTCATTGCTATCTTTCAGTACCAAGTATAGATATTCCCTAGCTTTGTCCGCTAGCACTGTAATTCTAGGCTAAGTTTGGTAACTTGAGATTTTGAGTGGCTCCTTCTGGCTCTGGTAATTGTTTTTATTATCACAAGATTATATCCTTAAGCTTTTACAGGAGACTTTAGAGTTTTGCTTTAGAAATCTAGTGTGCATTCTAGAGAAATTGGCCTGAGTCCATTTGCTTTGCTGTGTTTTGTTGTAGCTTTAAGTTGATAAAAGTAAGTTCCAGGACCCAAAGGATAAATGCCCATCTGTTTGCTAAGGGAAAATAAATGACCCACATTTCTTTGATATAGTGTGTGATCTTTTTTTGTTCTTTTATGGTTGCTTCTAATATCATGCAGATCAGTTGGTATAATATTGCACAGAGATGAAGAAAGCTAAATATATTGGAAGACCTAATTTCTCAAACCAATAGAGCTTTCCTGTGAGCAGTACCTGAATGAACAGCTTAGTGCTGTCATGAACGGTAGATTTTATATAAGAAGATAAGTGAATATTAATGCAAATAACAGTCTTTTATATACATAGCATATCTCTGCTATACATGCACTACTGCTGAAGTTTTAACCTGAACTAAAATCCAGCTGGGCTGTTTGTCTTCTTACATCAAATTTAAATTAAAATTTAAACTCTTAAATTCTTTCTTTTTAATTACTCTTCATTTGAGCATAAATTGTATTTGATTGTGGAGTGCTTTGGCAGTCCATGTGCTGCCCTATGCTTGCAGCATTTGTTTGGCTGAATTACACGTGCAAACACACAACAGTGAAATACCAAAAGCATGCTGTATGCTCCCCGGAGCGATGGATACGTCTTTACTTTTCTCATACAGCATCCAACATCTCAGAACCTGATCTCACAGAAGATTGCTAAATGCTAGTGAATTGAGACTTACTTTTTGAGTAATTGCATGTCTAAGTTTCCATCTTTAGTCCAGAAGAACGTGCTGAAATTTGCAGGGTCAGGCTTGCTATATAATAGTGTCTCTGCAAGCTCAGTTCTTCATGTGCATGCATATTAAATACATGGTCTCTGCTGTATTTCTTCTGAGCATCTCTTTAGTGCACAGAATGAATAGTGCTGCTCTTAATGAACAACTATTCAGTGTTTCACTTTCTCCTTACTGTTCAACGTGCAGTCCTATGCCATGTTTATTATGTGTTATTCAAACCAAATCCTAAAGACAGAGTTATTTTCTCAATCTTTTGTGGTGCTCATCTCTACAGTATCTTTGCAAAAAGAAAAATGCTTTGCAAATACAAATCTTATTTCATGGCGTGGCTCTGAGTACAAGGGCTGCGGCTCAGAGAAAATAGATTCAAGACTATGCTAATTTGAGACTCTTAGGACCTTTTATTCTCGGCAGTGTACTTAGCATTCTGCAGCATTGTAGAGGCACAGCCATGGCTCTCTTCCATGCACTGGCATGCCAGGCACTCATAATGAAGGAGGAACGTGTGACTAGTGAGCCCCTACGAAGAGCTTAGTTCAGATGACTTGACCGGTAGCACAACTGAGGGCTGTGGTACAAGTCAGGGTGCTTCTCACATCTCAGTCACTATGCAGCCTCCTGCACTACAAGACCAGCTCTTCAGCTTCTTGCTGTTCTTTTCCAGCTCTGCTACCTGCCTTTATATTGCACAGCACACAAGGAAATGGCTTTGCTGGAGTCTGAGCTTTTTCTCTCTGGTTTTTTTTTCTGGTTCTATTGTCAGTACTTTGTTCAGACACTCCGTCTCCCATTTCCTCCTGCTTTCGTAGCTCCATCACTCCCATCATAACTCAGCTGCCCTGATGCTTTAAAGTACGCAGTGACGTACTGAGGAGAGAGCGTGGTTGCTGTTGTGTCACGCGCTCCAGAAGCATGTGCTGCCCTTGCTGCTTCTAAGGGGTAAGAAGCAGGTCTGAAATCCCCTTAGACTATGAACCATCCTTTTTTTATTTATATTTACCCTGCCAGGATAGACTCCTAGCAATTTATTTCCCCTGTTGATATGTAATAAACTTCTATCATTATTAATGCTTTGACCAGACTTTGTAAAACTTTGGTCTTCCCCTCCCTGGAAAAAGTCCGTCAAAGACCTTGTCCAGCATGAATTTCCTGGCTCACTATGCATATTTCAGTTGGAATATAACATATTTTTCATGTTTATGATCATTTTTTTGGAAGTGAGAAGAAGTTGTGATAAATTAGCAGTTCATACATCAGGAATTTTGAAATCACCTGCAGTAGGAAAGAGGGCTGGATATTATTTTCAGTAACATCTGTCCTGTTATGTGGATACAGATCCTCTTTGGTATTTCTGAATTCTCTAGCTAGAATTCGTAGTGTGAAAGTTAATAGCTAAAATTTGTCTGCCATAAATGCTTGGAAATCTCTTGTGTCAAATTGTCTCGGTAGTGGATCTGCTTGCTATCACCAGACAATTTAAATCTGTTTCTCTCTTAATATCATCTTCAGTAATGTCTGTAATTAGAATGAAAAATCAAATTGAAATGATTCATTTAGTACTCACCATGATCAGTTTTGTAGGCTTACAATACTGCTCATGTGGATCTCTAAAATATCTCATGGCAGAACTGAAGTACAGGGATCTATTTTTAGCTTAGACACAATCTTCAAATTTCACTTTCCTCTTTCGACTCAACTACAAGCTGTAAAAGCAATGTAAGACTGTTAGGTACCTTCAACAAAAATAGCTATATGACTGTTTTTGTAGCATTGGAAGCAGAAATTGAAGAGCACTGTTGGAATTGCATCTCTTCCTAGGAACCATAGTAAATGTTGCTGAGTCCTAGTAATCAGTGATCAAATGTAGTATTAAAGAAGCAGGAAGACTTAGAGGATCCAAGTCTGATGTGACCTTACAATACAATAATATGTTTTGAACTCAAAGCAAAGCATGATAATGTTCACAAATAGTAGACATTTTGCAAAACAAAATATTCTCAAAAGTTTAATACTGTAAGGAAACTTGGATCAATCTAAACTGTGTTCTCTCTCCCATGCCCTTTTCCCTTGTTTTGGGCATAAATATCATTTAGAACTTTCAGTGGAATTGTAGGACAGTGGTACCTCAAGATCCAACTCTTTCATTGTAAAACACACTGAATATTTGGAGGCAAGCTGTTCATCAGCTCAAATGCTCGCTGGTGCTTTTGTTCCTTCATGATATTGGCACACCTAATGAAAGGTGGCCAAGGCTGTATCTCAAGTAAGCACACATGCATGCACTTAAAATGACATCACGTTTCCCTGCAGTTAAATCTCGAAAGGCTCTGAGGACATGTATCAAATTCAGGTAGAAGGTGAATTTCTATCTCACCTTAGAGAAACAGCCCTGCCTTGGGGAGTCTTCAGTTTTTAAAACATTTTGGCTATGTGGAAGCTATGTGGTGACCATTTAAATGTTATTATGGTGGAAGCTTGGGTTTTGTATCTGCCTTTGTGCTGTGACTGTAAAATGAGCAGGCTTATCTGAAAGAAAAGCTTCAGGGAACCAGAAAACTATATATTTAAGTTGAAGTATGTTTTAGGATGCCATTATAAGCCTTCTATTACCATTTTAGAGAGATAAGTGTTGATCAGAAAGGAAATCTTATCTGTCTGGCTTGGAAGCACAGGGTCTACATCATACTGCTCTCTCTTGGTGTGCTGGCATGAAATCATCTCACAGAACAATAGTTGCACTATGACAGCGGGCAGAAGGAGAGGACATACTCCTAAATGGGGACACAAGCAGGCAAAATAAATTTTGGCTGGAACCCTGGGAAAATGCTTGCAGCTAGTGTCTCTTGTGGAAATGAGGAGAAACTTGAGATTTTAGCACAAGGTGGCTTTGTGCAGGTTTCTGTTGATGGCAAAGAGAATGTAGAAAGTTGCATGGCAGACACTTGATAACCAGGCACCTAGAAAAATACCTTTTTATGTTAAATCTTGTAGGTGCAGATGGTTTCTGAACGACTGAGAATACACACAGTTTCCTAGTGTAGCTGACCTTGAAGTAAGGGGAAAAACTGCCAGATTGAAGCTACCCAAAAGAGGAGTAAACAAGAGATTGTTAGAGTTGGAATGAGCCCATTGCACAATCTTGACCCAGACGTTATCTCAAACTGATTTTGGAAAAAAAAATCGCCAAATACAGAAGAAAAAGGTTTTGCTGTTGTTGTTGTTATTTGTTTGTTTTTCTGCTGGCAAATGTGGGCATCACAAGTAGGATGTTTTTTCTCTATTACTTTATATATGTAAGAACCATTAGCTTCACATTTCTGAAAATCAGACTTTCAGTTTTATAGAGACAGTGGAAGAAGCCCGCTGGTTAATCCTTTTTATGTTTTTTGGGTTATTGCAGAAAGCCTCACAGAAGACAGGAATAATTTGCTGGTCTTTATCTAGCTGATCTCAATCCTCAAATTTTGAAATATGGAGAATACCAAATGTTCTGCAGGCTTATTAGTAGTCTTACTCCTGGGATTGGTCTGATCAGAGTCTCCCAGCATTTAAATGGAAGTGCTGCTATCCTGAAATGTTTGTAACTAGTTTTGTAGTGTTAATATATGTTATTTGAAATAACTTGGACATCTGGAGTAAAAAGAAAAAGAAGTTTTACTGATATTTTCTCCTCTATGACTATACAGTTCACACATTAGATGTTACTTTGGATGCAGTGTTTCTAAATGCAAATATGAAAAGGGTAGGAGGGAAATAAGCAAGCAAAAAACATGTATAAAGATTTGCAAAGTAGCTCTTAGTCATGAATTTGAATAAACAAAGTTTATTCAAGACAAGACTTGAGTCATAGTCATATCTTAGCATTTCTTAAGGAGCTTGATTGGTTTTCTTTTTTTTTCCTTTTAGCACATAAGTAAAAGTGACCATTACAACGTCTAAAACTAGATTTTTTTAATTCTTTTTTTTCTAGAAATAGATTATTGGCTCACTAGAACTAAGGAGCCGAGCTTTATGTAAACCAGTAGCTCACTTTATTATTTTTTGCCTGATGACAGACAGCTTCAAAGTTTAAACTCATTCTGTGAATTCAGTTCTTGTGCAGACATCTGTGACTGTCAAAACAGGAGAATCACTACCTTTATTTGAGGAGAAAATGAGTTTAAACACAACAATGTTATGACATTCAGCTGAAGTTCCTTTTTCAAGTGTTCATATGTGTTTGAGTCAAAGGAGGATGACATGCAGAGACTGAAGTAGGTTTTTGAATATTGAATCTCAGCTGTCTTTTCTTCCATCTGGCTTATGAACAACACTGAGTACATGGGTGCAGGACACTAGTCCTTAAATCTCATCCCTTTTGATTCAGCTAGGGGATAGAGGTTAGAGAATGGAGATGGTGGCCTGCAGCATGGCTAAAAGACTATGTGCTGACCTTGGTCTCTTCTACGTCCTCTGTTGCAAGTTAGAGATTTGTGAGTATTTTACTTGTGATAGCTCAGATCTCTTTCGCCGCAAGTAGAAACACCCATCAGGCCCCTCACAATATTCAGGACCTACAGTCTGTCCCAGCATCATGAGAGTGCCTTTGTCTAGCCTTCTGAGGGGCTTTCCATGCTGTGCCACCGCCATGTCTTGAGGTGGTGGGGGCAGTGGTACCACAGTTCCACTTCATTGGGATCCCAGGAGCTCGGGGGCTCCAGGCCCTCTGTCCTCAGACATGCAGGTGCATAGGCTGCCTCTGGCTTTCAGGGGCTGTCATCCTGGGCCAAGGCAGAGGCAGCTTTTTGAACTTGGAGATCTGAAACAAGATCTGGTGTCCTTAGTCAGCTCTAGTGCGTGTGCTGCCGGGAAAATGCTCTGTAATCTCATGCCTTGCCTGCCAACTACGCACATTGTGGCCTGTGTGGTGCCAGGGACAGGAGACAGGCTTGAGGAGGGGTGGCTCTATCAAGAACTCGGCCCACGCCTGTGGCTCGAGCATACCATTCCTGTTCTAAAAGGAACCCTGAAACCCAATATCTCCAGCTGCACTTGGAATTCCCTCTCCCTGCCCCTCTCCTGGGTTATCTGACCAGGGAAACCGTGTTGTCCTCCTTCCCTGCTGCTGTGTCTCATCCAAAGCGTTCACGAACCTCAGTCACACAGTATGCGATCCATAATGTACATTGCTACCACTGCCATAACTAGATATAAATCCACCTTCCCAGATGCAAGGGGCTCATGAGAATGGTTTCTAAGCTTTTATTTGCCAAGCACCTGCATGAACATCAGGCCCCTAAGACAATGTTAAGTTGTTGGTCTCATGAAAGCACTAGAGCCCTGGCACTGTCAGAAGCTGTGTCTAAGCTACTTATCCACATTTGATCCCCTCTTCCAGCCTGACAATGGCATTCCTCTGTTCATCCTTCCCTGTGCTGCCTTGCTCCCAAACAGACTGGATTGCATGGCAAATCCTGCACTCCCAGACTCAATGTGAAGGTGTGCGTGGGGCTTTGGTGTGGGGAGGTTGCTGCCTGACAGGAATATGCAGAAGGCTGGGAAGGTGTAAAAGTTAGTTAGTCTAAAATCCCCGTCCTGCAGAACCTGTTGCTCTCTGTCCTTTTGGCTGTGTCTGGATGTCTGAATTTCTGACTGCAGCGAAGTCTTGGATAATAGCTACAGCAATTTCACCGTTCCCATTAGGTGTATTTCAGTTTTAGCCTGTCCCTAAGACTTAGGCATGTGTGTGAAATGCTGAAACTTGATTGAAGGTGTCCCACACTCCAGGCCTGTGCCTGCTCCTCCCTGTTTGCCCCCTGCTCATTGCAAGCCCCTGGGTGCAGGTTACCCTAGGGTGTAGGGACTCCAGTGGTAGTTGGAGTGCCCGGTTAAAAGTAGGGTAGCTGATCTTCACCATCCCACAGCTTGGTGCTTTTAACCACCCTCGACGCATTTGAGGTTAACCTCATACCGCAGAGCAGGATGCTTAACTCGAATGCTAAAGTTTCTGGCTGTTGATGTTTTAAATAGGCTCTCATATTTTTTTTATTTAGTTCAAAGATGAGAACAAATTAGCTGGCTGGGTAGAAAGCAGAACCAAGATAACTGCTAGATTTTGATTGATATACACAGATTTTAAAGAAATGTAGTTTATAAACTGCAACTTTGTCTTCTCAAATATATATATATTATTTCAGTGAAACTAGTGACAATTCCATCTTTCTCCTCTGTATATTAGCCATTTAGAGCAAATATAGAGGCAAGGAATCATATTTTGACATGAAATAAGCTACTTGAATAGCCTAGACAGATATTAGACAGATGCACTTGGATAATGAGGACGTTTTGGAATTCTACTGTTTAGTTTTCTTTTTCTTTCCTCTCTCTTTCTCAATTTTTTGCCCTTTCTAGAAGTTGTGTTTGTGTGTGGTTTTTCTTTCATTATTTTTTTTTTCTTTTTTTTCTTTTTAGGGACAGTTGTGAAATGCTTGAAGCTTCTGGGTGTTCTTATTTGTAGCTAGTGTGTGTGTGGTTTATTTCCTCTACTGAATGGTAAAACAGAGGGTGAGGCTAAGTGTCTTGTAGCAGCTTGCTTGAACTTCTTTCAAGAGAATGGTTGCATTTGTCTTTGAATTGATAGGGCCAAAGAAAAAGTAACATGAGTTTCTTTTAACTGCTTTTTGCCTGCTTGCATGTCAGAAAAAAAGGAATTGTATTTTTCATCAAACTGTGTCAGCAGTGGTGAGGAGGGCAGCTGAGGTAGTCCTGCCTTGTGCCAAGTGCAGTGCTGTGCTCTTGTTGTGACATTGCTCACAGCTATTGGGCTGAACTTCCTCAGCTCGGGCAATTAATCTGGTAGTAAATGACATTGTCTCTCTTTTGCTGGGGACATCTTCAAAATAGTTCAGGTTTGGAGCTTCTGGTCTTGTCTTTGTTTTTTTACCCCTGTCCTCCTTAAGCCTTTGCAACAAATCCAAATGACTCCTTCCTTTTGGACAAATTTAGGTACTGCTCTCATGTTGCTTGTAACTTGTGACATGCAGGAATGGGTAGCACAGGAACAAGTGTCTGCACAATGATATATTTGATCCCATTTGATCTATGGAATGCCATCCTTGCCTTCCTCCTCAAATTTTTACTCCCAGCACCCTCACTGCTGTGGTGCAGCCTGGTAATTTGAAATTCTAGCAGCTCCTCCAAGTGACAATAAAATAAATACCGTACCACATACAAGGAGATAATGCTAATTTTCTTGTTGCAGCATTTGACACTGATGTACTGATTCTATACAGACTTTGGGAATAAAATGGAGATTGGCATATTGCATTTCCTCTGCAATGCACAGAACACTATTGGACTGCAGAGTTACTTAAACCTTACGGCATTACACTTGGTGATGGCTGCTTTCTTAACCATGGTATATATCTAACTTTGGCGGCTATGCAATTTCTTCCTTCCTTGGATGAAGCTGAGGTCCTTCTGCTTTCTGGCTCTTGTTATTTAAGCAAAGGGAGAATGGAACTGCTTGTTTTATTGTCCCAAAGGATTCATTTTAGCAGGGGGGATGGATCTTTCTCCCCCACAGCTGCTCATGGTTAGCAGCATATTGGAAGAGACTGTTTCTAGCTTATGGCCTTAGGAAATACAGGTGTCAGCTGTCTCACACATGAGTTGCCACTGGTTAATTTAGAAGTGATCATTAGACTGTTTTCAAATGTAAGATTTTCCCACTTAGCTTTACAAGACTTACCAATAAAATGGTATTCCTGGTAGCCAAGTTATCCTGTAGTTTTTCAGACCAAAACCTTAAGATATTTGTGTTATTGAAGGTTGCATGGACTTTGGGACAGCCCCATTGCTGCTGATTTTTCCTCATTTCCTTTTTTTTCTAAATCTGAAGGTAACTATGTTTATTAAAATCATGTTAGAGCACCTTGGCTCTTAGTGTTGACTCCTCTTGCTCAGGTTCATGTTGCAGCGTTAGTTCTTCATGGTTGCTCTTACCGCGGATGCTCCACAACCTGTCAGTGATGGCAGCTGGGAGGTTGAGACATAAGTAAAAGTATGGCTTGTGCAGGTAGTGAGATGGCTCTTTCTAGAAGCTGGAGAGCTGGGGAAAGGGATTTACATTTGATCTCTTACTACAAATGAAAACAATGCCCTTAAGTTGGGTTAGGGCTGAGGTTTGAGTTTATGTGGGTCATATATCATGTATTTGCGGACATTTCTGTCCAGATGAAGCATAAAAGGTCCAAACCCTCTGGAAGCAGCCTGGGAGGCCCACGTGCTGGGCCAGCGCATCCTGGCGGTGCTGTGAGTCGGCCCCATCCGAGGCAGGCCCAGGAGGTCACGGCGTGCGGCCCTGCGGCCCAGCGCCCACGTTGGCAGGAAGGCTCCCCGGCTGAGCGGGCAGGAAAGGGCAGCGGGCAGGAAAAATGGCTCTGCTGATAAAAGCGGGAGCTCGGCTGCATCCCACTGGCTGAGCACCAAAGATGTGCAGGTAGCCTTTGGCCTCTGTTAAATGATGTTAGCATAAGGGACCTGGGCAAACCTGTACCATTCTGGCTAGTCAAAGCAGAACAACTTTTGCAGAGTTCATTTAAGTATTTTGCATTTGAGTATATAAAACACTTTTCAAGTGATAGGATAAAATTACCCAGTTCTCTTTGCTTACTATAAAACAACCTCCACCTGCAGACTCTTAAGAATATTTATTACAGTTAAATGTACAAATAATCTGCTCCTGTTCACTGCTTCTGATGTCAATTAGCATCTTCAAACAATAACTGGAAATAAAGGTCGAAGAAGTGTTTTATTGCACTACAGAAAATGTTGTTATGCAGAGCAAAGCAGCAGCTGCTTATCAGCAAGGTGACATTCCTTTCTGTTAGATGATCATCTTTGTCTGATGATCATGATGTCTTTTGCCGACCTCTGTGCAAAGGGTTAGTATCAGGAATTATTATTCAGCTTTCAGCAGCTTTACAATGTTTCTCCTGTATTTTAAATACGTTGCACTAAATAACATCTGTGCATAACATTGTAAAATACTTGGGAAAATTCAGAAGAAAAAATCAGTGGTGCTAAATAGTTGCTTGAATCTATTAGAAAATCATAAACAATGGTCATTTTTGAAGCTGTTCTAAAAGAGTTAAGAGGGATGAAAAGATCTAAAGGAGGAGTGTTGTTCTGCCAGGAAAAAAATAATTGTTAGAGCTATTTCAGAAAAGCAAATGACTGAAGAAATGTTTGTATTTGCAAATGTTTGAAGAAATTGTTTTGTGTCTAGTGAATTCTAGTAACTTTGAACATTTCTACTATTCCGTACTTGGTTTCATTTATAACTTCCCTCCCACGTAGTTCATAGTGTTCATTTATATTAATCTTGGGTTTGAACTGACGTGGAGGTTCTCCATGAAGAAGATCTGCAAATATGGAAATACTTGACTGTGCTAAATACACAGCTAATATAGCTGACAATTAAATGAGGGGTACCCAGAGATGGAGGGTCCTGCTTTTGTGGTAGTCTGTTATTTGTCTTTTGAAAGTTAAAGGGAATCCATAACTTGCAATTTGCTTCTGATAAACGGTGGATATTTTTGAAGGGAGGGTGGTTTTTTTGCCTTTTTTTTTTCTCTCTCTCTCCTGCTAAAGAACTTTATTGTCACCATTTTTGCCTTGCTTGATTTAACTGCTCCTTGAATCAGCTCTGTAGTACTGCTTAGTGCTTTTGGAGGGGCTTTGTACAGAGTACAGAGTCCTGCAAGGGAGCTTAGAGCTGACTACTACCGTCTTCACTGTCTTCCTAGGTCCTTGTGGTTCCATACCATTTCAGCTTGAATTGACCCGCTACATGGCACAATTTTCAGTGACTGGCGAGTGCAGAGAGTACTTTGCAGTTTTTCCTAGATCTTATGGTTTCAAGGAATGTAGTTGGCCTCCTTTAGCCTCCACATCCTCTGCTTGCACAGTGTAGTTACACGGGGGATAGCAGTTCCACATCTTGATAACTAGACCTGAGATAGGGTCACATTTATCTTCACTGGAGACTCGGTGGATGTGATCTTAGTTTCCTTTTGAATTGGTTCTCGGGAAGCTGGTATGATACCAGTCACTGATGGCTACCAATATCTGTTGTTTGTGTATGTCTTGATAAAATAGTTTTCAATTCCTAAACCAAACTTCTACTGGCACCTAACTTGAAGTGCAAAACCATCTTGGCATTTAGTGGCTCATTTCTGCAGCTCAGTCTGACTTTTTGTGCAAAAAAACTTCTCGTCTCTTAAATGCTTCCTGTCTCTTTCACACTTGGTTGAGGTTGTAGTTACAGACAGTTCATGTGTCTACTGTGTAGGATTTCCTCAGTGTCATTACTGATACTAGATACCTGAATATACACACACACACACACACACACACACACACACACACACACCCTCCTATACACACATACGTGCACAAGCTGCTATTGAGCTACATGATGCAATTAATCTATATGGCAGCTTTGGGAGTGCTGTCACTTGAAGGTATACGCATGTGCTACACATCCACTTTTGTTTCTCCTCCTTCTTTTCCTAATATTACATGTATCTAAGCAAAGGCATATTGGAATGACCTCTGGGATTGCTAGTATGAACATGTTTTTTTAATTTTGCTTTTTTTTTTTTTAAAAAAAAAACAGCTTGGATCAATTCTGTCTGTTTTTGAAAAAAGATATAAAGGAAGCTAACTAATTTTCTTCCCATTAGCACAGACTTCCTATAACTTTTTATTGTGAAGAATGAGAGCAGTGTGTGAATTTTGGTGGATGGTACTATTTTGTTCTTGAAATGGAGGATTTCATGTGGAAAAGGCTTGAAATTAATGCACTGAAGGAGTCTTTTTTTTTTTTTTTTGGGTACAAAATCATATTAACAGCAAACTTGAAAAATGACATAATCCTGTGAATCATCCGTTTCTGTCAGGTTCATCGTTTTATGTTGTGACTTGGCTATGAATCATCTCACTGGTGGCTGTTTAGAGTTAGCAAATGATGCTCTCCTGTCGGGCAAGGAGAGGAATACCAAGCTTCTCCCTTCGCTTCTCAGATATTTGCTTTCTGACTTGCTTCCTCAATCACTTTGGACATTTTCTGCTCTTCTAGTCTTCCAAGTCCGTTTCAGTTTTATAGGTTTTAGTGAATCCCAAAGAGCTTTGGAGATTGCCTGCCCAGAAACACCGATGGAGAATGACTTTGTGACTCTCTTGTGGGTGGTGACAGTGATGAAGTATCTGAGAACCTTTAAAGGATGACTCATACCACGTAGGGACCCCTCTGGAGCTGCCGCCCACAAGCTGGCAGGAGAGCCTGTCCTGCTCCTCATGGAGCCACTATCCCTTGCCAGCCAGAGCGAGGGGGAATTTCAGGGGGTGGATCCCACTAGATGCATCTCCTAATGATGCTGCTGCACTAATCCATGAACTTTTATGGTTTATTTTAATCCTTTAGTGCCAGGAGAGTTTTGAATTTGATTTCTTTACCTTTTTGAATCTTTTTTTTTTGAGTCATTTGAATCATTTTGAGTACAGTTTGGTGTGTAGTTCAGCTTACCCGCACTTAGCAGGGACGTAACAACTGTCGTACTTCCTGCCTGTGTGGAATTTAAAATGGTTTTGTCAGCTCTGGAGGCCACTTTATGTTCTGCGCCTTGTAAGCTCTGAAATTCCAGGACCTGCTGGTGGAGGCAGATGTTGGCCCTGAGAGTGCCCTGAGTCTCCTCATTGCTGGGATTCTCCCCAGCCCAAGCCTCGCTCCTCTGTCTGTGTGGCACTGGAGCCCCAAACCTCTCTTGGAGCTCCCCCTGCCCTGCTGTGGTGCTGGATATTGGTGCTACCTGGAAGGTAATAATGGTTTTATACGGTCGGAGCAAATTGCCTGTTAATGTCAGAAGATATGTAGGGAACGTTTTTAATGCATGCTTTTCAGTTCAATTGATGTGTTTTTCTCCTACATCCTGATATATTTGTCCAGAAGTGTGAGCACATTAATATGCTCTTTTTGAGAGGAATAAGAGCAAATTGAAAACTGGCAGAATTCCACACAGATATGTTTTAAGTGGTAGAGGAAGGAAAAAATGTCTGATTGTCTAAAGGTTGTCTACTGGCAAGTGCTCTCAGGAGGCAAGTCTGCTGGGAAATGGTACAGGAAACGTTATGGTTCTAGGTAAGGGTCTCTTTTATAACCTGGGGAATTTATTGAGAAAAGTGAACAGGTCTTATGAACTATCTCAAAGTGAGGTAGTAACTGGAAATTGCAGTGTGTGCTCCATGCCCAGTGCTACCTGGTAAAGCTTACAAGGAATAAAATCTTCCATTAGAATTACTCTTGGGGCTGTTACAGCCAATATTTGCTGATTGGAGTGATTGTAGTTCTGTAGTGATGCTTGGACAGATGCTTTTTCTAGTAATATCCCATGGGGTGATGCTCTGCGTGCCGGGAGCCCGGCCTATGTGTTGCCTGCTCTGGTTCTCCTTTGGCTCTTTCCCTACTGAGCTGCAATGCTCAAACAAAGACATTAAACTTGCTAGTACATAAGACAGTAGGGACAGCCAAGAGTAGAAACAGTGCAAAAAGCATTGCTAAACTGTCTCACCCAAATATCTTTCTAATAATGTTGGCTGCAAAGTGAACAACAAGTGAAATGTCCATCGGTGAAACTTCACTGCTGACCACTACACCTTCTGTGGTGGCTCTGTAGTGAGAGAAAGGAGAAAATGTGAACCCCTTTAAAGTTCAGGAAGACTTACATATGCATCCCTGGCCTGGAGCCTGCCCCTGTGGTTTTGGAGCCTGTCTGGAAGTTCAGCTATGGCCAACTTTTCTCCAGAACAGCTGTTCTTATGAGATTCAGAACAAGAAGAGGAAATCTCCCAAGAACTGCTGATTGTTGTGAGATTCTTTGCCATTTCGGCAGAAAACTTACTTAAAAAAATTAAGGACAGATCCTGAGATGCTTTGAGCACTTCTACTGCACTCAGAGGATTTCCATCTCTGTGCAGAAAACTGCTATTGCACTTAAGTCTTGCAGGTCCAGGTTTAAATAATATTGTCGTATTGAACCTGGAATCCACAGATTGAAGACATACAGGCAGGGTTTTGAAATTATGGCAAAGTCAGGAGCTGGAACAAGCATGGAATAAAGCTGTATTTTCAGTGTTTATTTATCTAGAAATATAGTCCTTAATGGTATGCCTTAAAACTGGGGAGAGAGAATGAAAGCTGAATACTGACTTATAAGGGGCATCAAAAGAGATAAGGAAATAGTTTTCTTAGGCACCTGTGGTCAGTCAAGTTTGTCTTTGCCAGAGTCACTTAAGTTGAGCTTTGAGCTCCTGTGGACAGTGTTCCTAAGTTAAGGGACCAAGTTGGTTGCTATGAGTTGTTTCTCTTGTCAACTGTCAAACTCATTCAGTGCAGTCAACACTAGGAGGATGCAACTCCCTGGAATGGCACAACTGAAATGCACTCGTTATTTGAAATAGTCATACTGCAAAGCAAGCAGAAATTCTCTATCAAAACGAGTGACTTTGTATCCCAACGAACGTGCTTAAATGGGTGTAGAAATAAAGGCTTTGAATAGGAGCTGGAATGGGAGCTCCTCTCCTCTCC
>JAUBOD010000339.1:1627573-1645666 GCA_032353885.1 Nothura maculosa
CCTTCCCTTTCCTTCTCCCTTTCCTTCTCCCTTTCCTTCTCCCTTCCTTTTCCAGTTCTTCCATGAAAGATCCTTCCTTACCCCCTTCCTGAATGTATAGGCACATTTCCAAACACTGTACTAATTAATGCACCAATTTAACAGCATGCAGTCTGTAGCGCCACATTTGGGAACTTTCTATGCACAGATGGAGTCCCCCATCCCACCATCCCCGGGAAACAGATGAAGTGAGAGACCAGACAGACTTCTTGGATTTCCCAAGGGTTTTCATTGCTAAGAAGCTAAAGCCCTTATTTTATTGGGTTAGACTGGGCTTTCCTGTTAGAATTCCATGTTTCAGTTCAGAGCAGTTTGTGGTCGAGTCTGTGATTTACTTTTGGAGTTCACTTTCTGAATATGTGTGGCTTCCTATTGAAAGCTTGGGTTAAAAAACCTCAACACTTCTTAAAATGTGGAATGCTTGCAGCTACAGCCAGCTTGGGGAATTGCTTTGAACAGAGACAGCCTAACTGCTCTGAGCTGGGAGATGGAGTCAATCCTTGGTGTAACTCCTTGAAGTCATCGCGGGACCACTTGAGTCCAAGTTATTTAACTTTCCAGGCCAGCAAAATTTACTGCAGGACTTACAGGTTATTGCTTCGTTTGGCTGCCCCAGTCACATTAGAATTCCTAAATCCTGAAGTGGTGTCAGCAGGGTGTCTCGTGGAAGGAGGATGCTAGATTGATGAATGGAGTGGGAATTTGTAACCAGTTTTAGTAGAGTGGGGGCTAATCTAATTAGATGGGTAGACAAGGCAGGAAGAGCCTTTATCAGACACAGTGCTGTGTTAAAGGGAAGGGATAAACTTCTACACAACTGTGCAGGAACTGACACCAAACACTCACTATCATTGCTGTAGTTACTCTGCAGATGTGGCTCGCTGGGATTTTGCAAGCTTCTTTCCAAAATGAATCTGGCTGCTTGGGTTTTTAAAGATTTTTTTTTTCTTTTGTCTGTGAAAACATGTGGTATCAACTCATAAAAAAAGCACAAAAACCCAACAAAAACCTCTTTACTGCATATTGCCTTTAGCAGTAAATGGTTACCAACTGTATAAACAATGAAAAACTTTATGAAAGTCTGGGTTTTGCATATGTCTTGGTGTGGAGCATGTCTTCAGGTCTCTGAACTTTGAGTTGCATGAACTGAGACTGTTATATGGGTATGAGGAAGTCCTAGTAAAACTGAAACATTTTTGTTTTGTTACCCGAGGTCATTTTTTAGAGATTGACAACATAACTAATGCAAACCTATTTTGTCTGAAACACTGTCCAGTGCTTCTCATTGTAATAGGGAAAAACTAGACCATACTTGAACCTTACGTTTTATCCTCAGCCGTTGTTTGAAATGCATTTTAACTTTGAAATGGCAGATAGATGGACTTTGCATTCATCAGAACATCCTGTTTAAGGGGACATTGGGGCTCTTAGAGCATCAGGAGATCTCTTCCCATGCCCTTCTCAGTCCGCAGTGCACAGTAATGGTTCTCGGGTATGTCCTACCTGTAGCGAAGTGGAGCCAGGCTGTGCTCGGGAGCTGCATGAGTGGTCATGTAACTTGGCAGCTCAGAGTTCCCACAGGTTTTTGCATTGGGTGAGGAGAATTCGTCAAGAAAACGTAAGTATTGCAAGAATGTCAAAGGCCTTTGCTGAGCCCCCACTAGGGAGCTGTTTGGGAGCTGTCACCTTGTACAACAAGTCCTTTCCTTGGGGAAGAATTTTGCCTTGGGCCCAGCTAGGACCACGGAGGTCGCAGAAACAAAGACCTTGTTGACATTCTTGATTTTTTTTTTCTTTTTCATCTTACATCTTCACAAGGGGCAGATAAGTTGTGAGGGTTTTTTATTATTATTGTAAAACATCCTATTAAAACCATTACATTAATATTTTCTGTTTTGACTTTCTACTGATCTGAGCTCAGGCTGTTTGAAGTTGTGTAGATGCTGGTATACATTTGGTCCTCTGCTTATATGTGCTGTTTTATAGAGGCAGTTCTGGTTACTAGGCAGGCACGTTGTTTGTATTGCTTGCTAAGGATCAAAAGCCTTTTTAACACCATTTTCTCCAAATACTGCATGTGATTTAATAACTAGAGCTCAGATGGTTCTTTACTAAAGCGCTATATTCAGTGACTTACTGTATTTGAGCTTTGATGTTTTATTACTGTCTCTCAAACTGATGGCTTAGTGACTAGGAGCTTATTGACCCTGTTTTTTTGCCTTTTTTATTTTTTTTCCTGACACAGATTTAATTTCATCTTTTGTGAGTGATTCTTGGTGGATTCCTTGCTACAATTTATCTTTTTATTTATTTAATTAATTACTTCGTAGCCTAATGCATGTGCATGAAGCCATCCCATGTGTTGGATATAACGTGCACATTTTGGTAATGTAGCAAATTCAAGACTTTCTCCTTTGGGCTGTTTTTAGCTGAAGAGGCAGCTGGCTATGAAATGACATCAGAAAGCACACGGAAGCCAGGAAAATGTTACTCTCATGGCTAAACTGAAAAGATACACTCAACAAAACTCTGTTCTGATGGGAGAAACAATCTTTCCACCTAGGAAAGTAAAGTGCAAGGGAGCTGTTCCCTTTTTTATCTGCAGATTCAGTGGGGTTGCACAGCAGTGCACAGGGCTCTGCGTTACAGATACCCTGAGTAGAGCTGTTTCCCTTTCTCCTGGTTGTGAATGCTGCCTAGGAAGATATGAAGGCAAAAGCCATCCCAGAAGGACATGCTTGCTTTAAATTTAAGCTTTGTGATGCTTTCCTTTAAGCCCCGAGCTCTTCATTTCATACTGATTAAGCTCAAGTTTAGCTGCTCTTTGAAGAAGCTGGCTGATAAAAGGTCCTTAACATTGGATTTCTTATATGTTTGGAGGTCTGCAGCTTCCTTTGGTCCAAAGGTTTAGATAATGCAGAGTGTAGGCAGATCAAGTTGAGTGACTAGTAAGTAATTGCTAAGACGAAATATCATTAGATATATACTGATATGTATTTATTAGTAATGTGTGATAACATCTAATTCTTGCCAAAAGGGAAATTTATGCTAGATTTCCTTTCTCTTTGGTAGTCACTCTTCTCCTTTTGTTGCTTTCACATTGTCCTGCCTCATACTATATTCTGTGGGATGGTTGGATGTTTATTTTTGAGACTGATTATGCTTGTAAATGCATCTGTTTGTATGCTGCTTGCTAATAGTGCATGCGAGAGCTAGTGTGTGAGATGAGAGAAGAGCCCTTCCTTGGAAAAAGCAACCCCATTTATTCCCTTTTCTCCTTGTGCAGAGATGATGTTGAGAGAAAATGTTGTGTGAGTGGATGATATATATCTTTTGAACAGAACAGTATGCCCATGAATATAGATGGACTATCACAGATAAATGCAGCTCTATCTCCTAAAATCCACAGCTTTAATGAACTCTCATCCCATGTTCTATATTGAAAGGAGAAGAGGAAATGTACATTGCAGGCTTACTGTGTCCTTGAGGAAGGTGCTGCTTGTTTCAATAGACCAGGAGCAAGGGCATGTGTAACTCTTATCACATGCTGAAGGGTGTATGAGGTGTCTGCATTAAAGTTCTTGCCTGCCCTGCACTATAATTACCTTGCTGCCTGGCTCTGCCAGCATCTAGCTGCATTCTTGGTTGTCCTGCTGAGGAGAAGCTTTCCAAACCTGTTTTGGGTTCCTCCTTTCAGTCCCATTATTTTTTCCTGAGCTGCACCCAAATTACAGTGATTCTTTGGGCCTGATCCAACTATTCTGTACATAGTGAGAATAGGAAACAGGAACAATCATGTTATTCCCACAGCAGTTTTTGCAAATGCAGATCAGATGACTCAAGTTCCTTATTTATTTATTTCAAAGCCTCTTTGGCAAGGATTTATGCATCTTAGTACTAACAACTATTTTGCCAGGTGTCAATAAAGATTATGCATTCCTGAAATTCTCAATATTTTTCAGAGCTATCTGTGCAATCTGCCTCAAACTTCCAGCTGGGGCTCAAGCATGGAGTGACTTTTAGTAGTGGAAAGGTGCTTGCTGCACTCCCTGTTGTTTGGCATGTTGAAGCAGAGGAAATGGTCTGTCAGGCGATTTCCTAGCTCTTCTACTTGAAAAATGGGATGGGAGGATTCCCAATATAAATCTGCTCACAGAAGGTGACCTCGAGTTTTGACCCTTCCTCGATCCATGCTTGACCTTAGAAGGAAGGTCTGTTTGAACAGTAGCCCAGCCCTGGTGCAGGATATTTGGGGTCTACAGTGTTTCAAAGCCTTTCTTTCTCTTGTCCCAGTCAAATCGTTCGTTTAGCTTTTTCATCTTGTGGTCTTATTTTAAAATTCCAACAGACCACAGAATTACCAGATTTCTTTCCCTTTGACTCCCCAACAACTGTACACAGGCGCCGTTATTTGAGCACTGGACATCTGGACTGTGTTTCCCCTTGTGATAGTCAAATCCTCCTGTAAATTCCATTTATGTGGGAGATAGAGATCCTCAAAAATGGTAAACAAAGACCATGTTGTCCAATTACATGACTGCCTCTTTCTTTTCTTCTTCTTTTTTTTTCATTTCTTCCTTTCCCATTTCCTTAGGAATATTGAAAAGCTAGACTGACGTCATTGCATGTTCTCCATAGACTTAACTCAGGCTGTCCTACTTCTAAGTGTTCAGAGGGCAGCTCTAGGTATATGGGACCTCTCTGGGAGTCATGCTTGAAGTTCTGCACCAGAAATCAATCCTCTGTCTTCTATGCAACAAGTTCTTCCTTGCTTTAAGCAAAGCCAGAGCACTGATTTTTGGTCATGCTCTTTGGAACTCTTAAGTCATGTGTTGAAAGTGTGATGGTTGATGGCTTTTGCTGAGCAATGGTGGCATTTCAGTGGCATTTAAAACTGGTCAGGAAGAGAAGGCCTTCAAAGAGCAGCAATCAGCAACCCTCGGTTCGGCTAGTGAGGGATTATTACTGCTCCATACTCTAGAGGTCCATGCTGGTCCCCTTTGTATCTTTCTGTAGGCATCTTCCTAAGGTGATTCTGTATACGTAGCTCACTGTCAAGAAGTTTGCAGTCTTTCAGGCTGATTTATCACCATCTGCCTAACCACGTGCAAGTGTGTTACTTCTGAGATCTCACCCTTGTTCTTCTTTTCATTCCCAGTGCTGGCAGTCATCCAGCCTCCTTGTCCTGAACCTGCCTTGTACTTTAGTGTTCTTTCTCATCCACTCTATGCCATGGAAGTGTCCACAGGAATTTGCTTGGCATTTTATAGAAGGACAAATAGTGTCCTTATATCATACACTAATTTTGACGCCCAGTAATGGGATGCAGTATGTATTATGCTAAACCTGGGGCAAGGGGGCTATTTATTTATTTTCTTTAAGGGTAGATATGAGTAATGTATCTTAAGGGAGTATGCCATGCTACACACAAAGTCAAAGGGATTGCCTGCAGACTTATTTAGGTCATTGACTTTATGCTGTGAATGTCCCTATCCTTACCTGAGCTTGTCCATTTTGGTTCTGTTAGAGGCACCTGTTTTGTGAGGCAGAAGAGGAAGGTAAGAAAGAACCAAGAGACCAGAGTGCATATTCTCTGGCTTCTGTCCACAAACAGCCTTTAGGAGGGATGGAAAGAGGAACGGATGGCTGAAGATGTCAAGCACTTATAATTGTCAGCTAAGTGTTTAATGGAACCCCAGAAAATAGATGGGAAGAGAATAGTTTCATTTAAAGGAGGGTTATTGCTTCCTCCTGAAGAAAACCTCTACATTTAAGGCTAATATTATTTTTGGATCATACTTCAGTCACATCTGCAAGGCAGGTAAGAAAAGTACTTCCTATAGGTCGGAAGTATTTCTGTGCTCAATATGTGTCTGAAGAGGCTTAAATGCCACAGTTCAGGCTATATTCCATGTGTAGACTCCTTTGATGCCTGACATTTAGAGCTATTATTGGTTCCATAACAGGTGAGCTGCTGTGGCCAGTGATGGTTTTCATTACAAATCAAAAGAAATTATTACATTTGGTGCAAACCTCTGTTTAACCAGCTGGTGCATATGTTAGATGATGACTTAGTGCAGTAGTGTGAACTACTGAGAGATGCAAGATTTCCTTAGCAGGCTTTAAATGGCAGAGCAGGATGTAGCTGTGCTTAACTCCAGCCTCTGAGAGACACAGCTGCAAAGCTGCTCCATGAGCTGGACTGGGGGCTTTTGCAGCAGAGCTTTGGGATCATCTGGACTGTTTCAGCCTTTTGGTCTGTCTAAACATTGTCAGTCTAGAGTGAGAGTACTCCAGAGGCTGCTCTCCTGGTATCTCTCCTGTGGATGAGGGCCAAAGCCTTTAGGACTTCTGTACCTGGGGCTATCAGATTCTATAAAGTGTAACAGTAATTTCATATGCTAAATCATCCATAAGATTGTTTATTTGCTGGTTAATACAAAATAGGAAGGACCTACAGAGCACTGAAGTATGCACTTCCTCAGATCTTTCTACTGCCAGTTGCTTAAAGCTCTGTCTTGTTATTTCCTGCTTCCAAAATTGTATCTTGAGCTTCATTCTTCACACACACCATTTCTGGTTCTTTATAACAAAGCCTAAGAACAACTCACTAGATTGCCTGAAGCAATCTTTTTCCTGAACAGCCTTTCTTATAAAACTTGTATCTAAGACCTGGCAACCTGGCCTGTGTTTTCACACCGCCATCCAAATAACACTTTTGTTCTATATAGGGGTTGGTTCTTGGTATATTGGCCTTCAAATACAACCAACAAAAGCTGCAGATTTCTGTTCAGAAATTACACATGTGTTTGCAGCAGAAAGAAGAGGAAGATATTAAAAAAAAAGTGGAATTCATCTGTAAGAAGTGGACAGAGGAGCACCACATGAAGTCATACTTCTATAGTAGTTGTGGGAGGAAATTTGATATATATATGGATCTGCTGTCTGCGCTAAGCATAGTTTCAGAGCAAGATGATGTCTAGTATAAAACAGAGAATTCAGAACATGGGATGTACTGTCTTGGGAATCTTTGGCCAGAGAATTAAAGTCACTGAGCACAAAACAAAACTCATGAACATATAGGTGGTTATCATGCAACATTTTCCATGGTTTTTTTTCCCTATATAGGCAAACTAGTGTGTTTGACGATGAGCCAGTTTGTGTTAGTCTAGACAGACCTGCCTATATATGGAGGAGCTGTGTGGAAGAGCTGCTTATTAAGGGGTTAATGATCTGGAATTTCACACATAATGCAAAATGATTCTGCTGTATGCATTCTTGGGGAATTTTCTCAGTGATCTCAAAAGACTATTGTTTGCTGTGTTAGAATGATCTATAGACTAAACATACCCTGTTCTTTTAATTGGATGGAAAATAACTCTGCTAATTTGAGAAAACTGAATAAAGCAATTGGTGCTACATGCCAAATGACAAATCTTTTGCAAGAGCTTATATGGCTTATCCTTTATATGCATCAGCAGAGTTCTAATATAAACATGTAATACAAATGAAGTTGAGTTTTCAGGATACAATGTTTATAGTTCTACAGTTTTATAGTTTTCTCTGTCAGTTCGCAGATACTTGAATGTTTTCACAGAGACGTGTATGTGCTCTTACCTGAGGTGTGTTTCTGTTTATTTTGTGAGGTAAGACACATGTGGAAAATCAGCCTTAACTAGGAGACTGCTATGACTGCTTGATGAGAATGGTTGTGTTTTCTTAGCGTTCCTCCAGCAGAAGCATCTCAAATGCAAAAGTGGAGAGCGACACATTTCCCCTACCCGCCTTACCTGTGTGGAGAAGGGAGGAGAAAAGGGAAGAGTAGGATGACCTTTTAATAGTGACCAAGTACTTGATGTAGTGAATCACAGACGTTTACCATCATACAACAATATTTTCTTTTCCTATTTTGGCAAGAGCAATTGCATTCCCTAGTGACCTACTATCAGGGATGAGTCATTTAATTAGTATAGGAGACTCATAAGGATAAAAATGTGCCTCCAGCATCTCCTTTATAAAGCTGGAAAGGAAATAAATATCACTGGCAGAGATTCCTAGGTAAGCATCTCAGCACTGTGGTCAAATGCCCTAATCCTTTTAGTTTTGCTCTCTGCAGTGTGAAAAGAAGGCTCATGGTGACAGATTACATTTTGCAATACTGCCTGCTAACTGAAACCTTTTGGAGGAGACAGGGGTTGCCCACTCAGGCTGAGTCCGTGTGCATTGGAGCTGAGACTTCAACATCTTTTATATTCTCTGTGTCAAGAAAAGAACAAAAGGACATTGTCAGCATGCAAATTGTGCAAAATTGGTTGCAAAATGTACAGCCTAGCAGATAATTTGAGAAAGAGAGTGAGAAGATACTTCATTTTGCTTGATACTGTAAGTTAGTTTGTGGCTTCTGTGTTCTGAACGTTTAGAGGCTCTGTGGTAAGGAAGATGCAATTTCATCAAATAGCCACCTTCTTGAAGCTGGAGAGCTAGTTTTAAATGAATATGACTGCATGTGATTGCTTGTGTCCAGCAATATTTATTGTATCATAGCCAACTGAAATTATACTAGTGAAAGAATAAAAAATGATCCAAAAAAAATGTAGGAGAGAACTGAGCACACTTTAATTCATATATATATATTGCTGCCTTTAAATGTATGGAATTAGGGTTTTAGTTTTTTGGGTTTTTTTTTCAAAATCAACAGAATAGTGAGATTTCAGGAATGCAGACAATTAAATTGTAGATATTTATGTTTCTACAAACACATTTTTTGTGTTTTTGATCAAAGTTCTCACGTGCAAATGAGAGTCAATAGTCTGCATGCAGTGTTGTCCCAGGAAACTCTTACTGGCTCTCATGTGACACATGAACACGTGTGGATTCACAGGTTGCAGTGGTCGGCCCCTGCTACGTGTCCCTCCAGCCATCTCCTACAGTAAATGAGGTCTCAAGGCCACTTGTAGGCAGTGCAGCAGTATTCTGTGCAAAAGGCAATGTGAGAGACTTCTGCATCCATATAACTACTTATGTGTTTTTTTAGACTGATGAGAATTGTGACATAAATATGTCAGAGCTATTCCCAATTGCACTGGAGCCTAGCTTAGTGTTATAGGAAAATCTGAGGTAGCTAAAGATAATCATTTCTGAATTGAAGTGTGAGCACCTGGCCTTGGAATCATAAAGGGAAGAACAACTGCTGCTGCAGAAGGGTTTCCCTTGTAAGCGTTCATCTCAACATATGAGATCTTTAGTGAGTGTGATTGAAATTAAACTTCAAATATTTTGAGTTGGCAATTTATGATTTGACTTGGAGTCAATGGTGCTCCAGAGGGTTGTCCTTTAAGGGCCTTTCAGCCAGCAGCTTTTTCTGGTAGAGCCTTTGAATGAAGTGAATGGCCAGCTGGGATAGCAGCAGTAGTATTTTCATTATTGCAGAAGAGGAAACGCTGCATTTTCTAATTCCTTAGGAGGACATTTAATTCAGAAGATTTTATGCAAGCTGCCATTACACCTCTCTTGCTGTATTTTCAATGGCAGATTAACCAGAATATTTTCTGGGCTCAGGTTCACTAGGATAAGAAAGATGCTACTCTGATTTGGTGGAAATATTTACTCAGTGAAACCCTTTAGAGCTTCCTGAAGGACTGAGAAGTGCTATGACAAAAAGGGGGAATTGGTATGAGAGGACAGAGCGAGGAATATGTGAGGCTGTTGAGCCAATCACTGCGGCCTCGTGGATTTGGGAAGGGGAGAAAAGCTTGTGCCCATGGAGGGTAATGGAGACAGCAAATGCAAAGGGGCCCGTGCAGTGTGTGTGGTGTGGCTTGCACGCTCGGGGCCTCTCCACCTCTTGGCTGTGTGACCAGGGGGAGCCGCAGGAACCAGGGAGTTTGTTTGGAACTCTGGATGGTTTCCTCAAAAGAACATGAGCGCTGTGTCCTATGTAGGGAAAGAAATCTTAGAAGAGATAAATAAATAAATAAATTTTATTTATTTATTTATTTGAACGATGGTAGAGAGCTTATGGATAAATTCCCAGTTTTCAAAAGTTACCTATTTTCAATGAGGAGCATATTTGAGGAGGTTCCACACCTGCTTTTACATAACCATTTGTCTAAAATCCTTGTCTTCCTTTCTGTGTGTATCCTGCTTAACAGTGGTGAAGCATATTTTTTTATTATGAAGAGTGTCTCCCCTTGATACTTAAGTGCTTATGCTTGCAAATTGGGTGGCCTGATTTGTGTGAAATAACTGCATCATGTGAGAGATTGATCTACAAAAGTAATTGCATTTTGAAGGCAGGAGAGAGCAATATGCTGGATAAATGACTAGCTCCAGAATACATAAAAAAAAGTTTGTGTGCAAGAAGAGATTGAAGATCCCAGCTCAGTTATTAGTTATTGACTAACAACTCAGCCTAGCTCAACTGTTAGTCTTTTCAGTGCATTTGATATACTGAGTTTTCTTCATCTCAGCTCCTGGCTGAGCTGCACAGTGGGCCCAGCTCATGCTTGGATGGGATGGTACCTTCTTCTGTCCAGGCCCTTGGTCATATGAGTAATCAGGGGTCAGGCAGTGGGGAATGGCCTGTGCGGAGCAGGCATGTGCTTGGTGTGGCTTTGTGTCGCCCCAAAGCTGCTCAGCTGCATATTTCTGAACCGCAGCCATGGAAGAGTTTCATTCCTCACCCTCTGTCCCAGTAGATAAAAAGACTCAATTTTGAGCCCAGTAAGAAATGTAGAAAATATTGCATAACTGCAGGAAGCATTGTTTAACTGGGAGTTTCATGGAGATGTGTGTTTAACAAGCCTGACCTTTGGTTTGTTTTTGTTTCTGGGCTTTTGCCTTGAGAAGAGTTAGATATTTGAAACCTATTAGCTTCTCCTCAATGATAAGTTAAACTTTTGAACAAAATTTTGAGCTGAAGCTTTGGCATCTGCTTATTAAATCGAAAAAATATTAAAAAATTCCTAGCAAACCTCAGATAGTTAGATGAGAAATGCAAGAAAAGAGAAGAGACAAGAGGAAAAGAGAAGAGGAGAAAAGAAGGGAAGGGAAGGTTTCTGCTTTTTAAAATCTTAATTTGCATTTCTTTTGTAGCTTCCTTCAAAATTCTCTGCTAGAGGTTGTGTTCAATGTTCAAAAACAATTGACTTCGTGAGGATTTTTTTTGGTATTTTTTGCCATTTGATTTTTTTAAAGATTGAGCCAATTGAAAACAGCATTGAGTGCTTGCAATTACTATTTAACACAGCTGACATCTGGCGGGTATGGCTGGCATGAGGCTTGCACTGGAGATGCGAGCTGGCCGTGTGCTGCTGCGCACCAGGAGCCGGTCCGTGGCACCTGTGGCCACAGGCTGCTAACCCTGTGATAGCTGGGGTAACTACTTGTCACTTAAGTAGCTAATTGTCACCTAATGAATGTTGGGGCTCTGCAGAGAGTGGTCCTGGAACTGGATGTGAAACCCTTGACCTTTCCCTTTCCACTTCCTGGCCTCTCTCACCCTCAGCCTTTAGATGTGGCACTTGTGCCAGAACTTCTCAGCTCCCTCCTACTCTCTGGGCGTGCAATCTGTCTAAATGCTGGCACGTTTGCTGCTAGTGTTTCTTTTTCTTTTTTTTTTCTCTTTCTTTTTTTTTCTTTTCTCCTTTCTTCTCTTTTCTTCTCTTTTCTTTCTATTTTATTTTTTTTTTCCAAAGTAATTACAAAGAGACTTGTTAGGATCTTATTCTGTGACCCGTGATGATGTCAAATTATTTTTTTACTCTGAAAGGTATCATATCTGAGGCTGATTTTAGGCAGTGATCTCCCATTGTTAGGGAGAGTTTGAGCAGATTCAAGTTATGCAGAATTCCTGAAAATCTGAATTTAATTCTGGTTTCTAATGTTGGGAAAAATATCTTAATGGTGTTTGTTTATACTAGAACTACAGTCAGCTCACACCTTGTTTTCTTTACTAAATGTCTTCCCAGGGCTGCTGATTTCATTTGTTCTGAATGTGAGACATGTAAGTGTTGGTTCCTGGGAGGCTGCTCCACAAATTTGCAAACTGATAAAACCTGTAAAGTGTGTTAGGTGGAGTGATTTGCTAAATTGCTGGATATGTTTGGCAGATGAATGCAAATCTACTATAGAGACTTCAAAGCCTGTTTGTGCAGTTGGATGTAGGACTTGGTCTTCACTTTTTTTGTGTATGAGACCATCAAGAAGTTGTGTAGGATATAGCAATGACATGGAGAAAAACAGCTGTTTATATTAAAACGGATACAATCTGGAAAACCTTTGCTGATTTTTCCCATCTGTTGATTTTTCTCAACACTCCTCTTACTACAAGGAGAAGGAGCAAAATACTTTGTTTATTTTAGGGCACTTAAAGAAAATGCAAATCTCAACCATCTCGTGTGGGAACTACTAGTTGTGTAGACATTAGCACCTTTCTTAACTCTCCCTCAGAAGTGGTCTGTAAACAGCTGATATGGCTAAGAAAAAGTTAGGTCCCCTGAATGCTTTTATCAAGAACTAAAAAGCTTAGTTCTCAGTAATTTTAATAGGAGCTGGAATGTTTATTATGACTTTGGGAATAGCTATTGTCCGCCTGATGGAAAATGAGTGAGTAACCAAACTGGAAGCCCAGGAGGGATTTAGCTACAACATTAGTTTACATTCTTGAGTGGAAATACTTATTTTCTATTACTTGTGTCAAAAATCTGGGTAAACCAGAGTAAATGTGCAGTTGTAATAGCAAGGGCAACATGATCAAAATGATACCTGGTGCATGGGTGAAAATGGCAAATCACAGACTCTTGAGAATATTCACTGCAGTCAGTTAAGATACAGAGATCATGAGCTAGAATTAATAATTAATTGAGATAAACATTGTGTTTTCTGTTTTTAAGGTTTCTTTTTATCTGTTTATTTGTTGATAGAAGATTAATAGACAGTTTAAAGAAACAGTTGACATTTTAAAGAAAAGCTATTGTAGCTTTGTCAGGTCCACACAGAATTCACATAAGTTGTCACCAAAATCTCAGCTCTTATGCGTTGTTTTTGTTGTTTTTCTTCTCTCATTTTCCACATGTGTTTCACTCCATAAAGATGCATCACAAGAGTGATAAGAACCATGTGAGGATGTTGTTTGTTAGCTTTTGTGGACAAGTCTTAAGAAAAAAACCTTGCCTTTCATCTTAGCAAGCACCTCCATTCAGCTTGCTCAACTTGATGGTGAAGGGATCTAACAAGGTTTTACAGAAGAACCAAATGACAGATTTGAGCATCTAGATATAATGGCCTGCTTTGGCTTACGACGTTTGCCAAAGATATCACCATCTGGTGGTGATATAGCAAAAGCCAGCATATTTTTCACATAATTTGGCTGTTTGATATCACTTTTTAATTTTGACTTTAGGCAGGGCCATTGCATTGTCCGCTCCTCCCATGGAGCGGAATGATCGTTGTCATCTGGAGGCTCTGTTACAAGAATGTCACGAAAATATGAAAACACATACTCATTAATTCTGAAGTTTATCTCTAAAGAATCCTGCTTCAATTCCTCTAAAAACAGGCCAAAATCAGTTTTATCATACTAAATTAAAGTGGGAAGAGGAGGGTGCAAATGGCATAATTGAATCATGACAAGATGTGGCTTTGCAGAGGAGCTCGAGAAGCAGCAGTGCAGGGTGTGCTCAATAGCATTCAATACAGGCTTCAGCTCTCCAAATGCTCATTTTTATTTGCTGTCTGGTTTAAATTTTAAACCTTGCTATGCAAAAACAAAGTTTTAGAGAAATATATCTGGTTTTAAATCAGTAACCAAAGACCACAAAGTTACTTACTTTTATTAGTCTTGGAGAAAAATCTAGTGTTTGCTGGCTTGCGGTTGAGATGTAAAGCGAACAAAAATATTAGTACTTTTTTCTGATGTTGAATCTGTTTCTTTTTTGTAGAATAATAGAAAGCCAATTTTGTTCCATTATATAATGATTCTTTAGATAAGCACCAAAAAGACAGAATTAACTCTTTTAAATGTAGCTTAACCTGATAAATTTGTTTTAAGGCCAATGCCTTCTGGTGCTGCGTGATATCAGGACATCAACGTGAAACCAGAGCAATTAAGATGAAGGTGGCAAAGCTCTGCACAAGTGAGCTCCATTTGTGGGTATCTAGCATTGGCCTGAACATGGATTCAGTTGTTTTCAGACACTGCAGCTGTGCTTTTCTCTATTATCCTCCATCCAAAGGACTTATGTGTAGCTCCTCATGGATAAAGTACTTGCCTGCAACTTCTTGTTTACCTTTATGTTTTTTCCCTTATCTCCACTCTGCTCAAACTTTGAGAAAAGGAGAAAATTGATGCATAGACTTTTGGAGCAGCTGGAATGGATATGCATGAAATATATACGTTACAATGCTGTTGAATCAAGGGAAGGGGAGAATCAGGTCACCTTGCACCACCTGCTCTTCTGGTCCTTCTGCCCCACTTGCACCTCTTCAGCATTGCCCCTTCTATCTACTATGCGTGAGACAGCAGGATGGTTAACCCCAACTCTCTTAACATCCCTTTATTAAATTCCTGTGCATAGGCATTTATCTCAATAGACATTTGAAACTGCTAGTGTTGTGTGATTGAGTAAAAACATCTTTTATTACCGAGGGGTAAAGCAGCCCTAATATTTTAAAATATAAAGAGTGATGGGCATAAGCAACTATCACTTCAAGCTAATTGAGAAAAAGACTCCAGTAGTTCCTTAAAGCACATAGTCACAGTGCTGAGCACACAAAATGCTCCAGATGTGCTGGACTCAGAGTTATTTGGCCAACCTTTGCAATGGATGATAAAAACAGATGGTTGGAGAGTGTGCTGGCATTCCTGTTTCGGCTAAAAACAGCCAGCTCATACACTGATACCTGATGCCTCTCATCATTTACCAAAACAGGAATGGTAGGATAGGTACTAGAAGAAAGATTAGCTTTAAGACAGATTAACTGGCATTGCTAAATGAGGTGGTGTCTGGGAGCGTGTCCACAGGTCAACCTTGGCAAAATAACGCTGATTTTCCAGTGGCCTCTCCAACTCCCTCTAAACCTTTTCATACTCTGCAGGAGGAAGCTCAGTGGTGGAGGGAGAAGTTAGGAAGCATATTCAGAGACTGGATTGATCAGGAGAAACTATCCAAGTTTCAATGAGGTGCCAACTGGGTGTTTTGTAGCAAGTAAATCTGTTTTGGTTGTGTTTTCTTGGGACTCTGGAAAGTCTTAAATACTTGCCCTTAATTTCCCATGACAGGCTGCTATGAGGCAGCATTTGCTGGCAGCTTGCAGTACGTTTTTGCTTATTCCAGGCTAAGTTTGGCAATATTTAGAAAGAGAGGTTTAGAATTTGCACCTATTTAAGGGAGCTGATTACAAGAACAATTATTACTTTTAGCCAGGGAGAGAGAAACTTTGAGTTCTTCCAGAATTTTGGCTTTTGAATCATCACAGGGGCTATTATAGATTTCAGGATGACTTTGGAACACTAACAGATAGGCAGAATTGAAAAAACAATATAAGCATGTGAATTCAGCAACAAAACTCCCGCTGTCATGCAAATACCTTTTTCATAATAAAGAACAAGGGAGGAGAAGCCTGATTTCCTATAAGTGAACGCCTTCTTGAAAGAATGTTTTGCAGTGTTGTCCAAAAACTGTTGGCTGATTTACAGAATATCTGTATTATTTAAATGTGCAGTGGTGTTGGTTTTCTTTTTATGTTTCTTGAATATTGTTTATAATGTTGCTTGTAGATAAGCCAGGTATTCCTGTCCTGACAGGAGAGAAAGGTTGTTAATCATTTTAACCTCATATGAGCTTTTCTGGCTCATTTTCCTGTTTGTAAAACAGTGGTGCTCTTCCACCCACGGAAAAACAATATTACTGAGGAGTGCCACATGACATTACCAGCACCTCATGCATTTTTTATATGACTGGGGGAAGTTGCTGCTGATATTATTTTTCTTTCAATTTCATCTGCTGCTTGAATAATATCTTTTTGACAGTGTTATATTTAAAAATATTTAATCAACTTACTTAGTAAAGCATAGCCATTTCATTTCTCTCTATATATAAATATAATATTTTTTGCATATATAGAATTTATATAAATTTTCGTTTAAAATTCGGGGAAGGTTGTTCACTGTATGTGAATGTAAGGAAGTGCATGGAAAAACCAAGGTACTGACAAAGAACTTTGACCAGTTCAACTTTTTCCTCTCATTCGGGAAGCTGACACATGGGAATGAACCAACTAGGTCTAAAAGTGTTTGTCTTGCCAGGACTGGTAGTTTAAAGATACTTTGTCTTGCTAATGCCTTATGTTTCACACAGCCTTGGAGTTGCCCTGCTGGCCTAGGCGCCATGTGGGAGATGTATGAAAATGTTGGTGGGATCAGGCTGCATTTCTAATGGGGGGAGTAGCCGGCTCAAAAGATTTCTTGGAATTGTAGAAATGCGGTCAGTGCTTTGAAACTTGCAGTTCTCATTGTTTAGATTGGAAATGTTAAGCATGTTCTTAATATGCTCCTTTTCCACTATTAACGCATTACAGTGAAATAATTACATTCCTTTCGATCCATATAAGACTTTACATGGTTTCCACTAGCAGTAGAAATAAAAGTAAAAACAATTATTATTGTAATTATTTTTTCCTCAGGAATTTACGTGCTACAGGGCTGAACTGACCAATTTGAGAGCAAGCTCTTCCATTCCTCTCCCTCCACCAGGCGCTCGATCCCATTCCTTCCTGCTGCCATTCCGCATGGCGCTGAGCGGGGAGGAGAAGCAGGGCCTGGCTATGTGATAAGGAGAGGCTGCTCCCTCGGTCACTGCCTTGCTCCTCAGGAGTCCGGGCTCTTGGAGGCGGCAGGTGTCGTGGCAATAGAGAAGAGCTGTGTTTGTTTGTGCTGCAAGCCCCATCAAGCCTCCTTCCCTTTCCTCTCCCTGCTCAGAGGGTCCTGCAAACAAAACCTCCCTGTATCGGCAGCAGCAGGGGAGAAAAAAAAATTCCCTTTGTGACATTGCTGTTTGCTGCCTCATGGACAACCTTGCAAGTAAATCTTGGTTTCGTGCTCTGGGTCTATAAGTGGTACATTTGTCATTGCAGACTGATTTATGAACTCTTTTTAGCGGGAAACGTGTATCTACATGGAGCTGCCCTGCCCAGCTGCAGAGAAGGAATGGAAGATGCTGCTCCTTATGCCCTGCAAGAGGGCTAGCTCCTGTGGGAATCTGCTGAAAGGGAGCTCTATGTGTTCCTCAGGTGGGGAAAAGTGTAATTTGGGACAGGAGAGGTAAAAAGGTTTCACAAGAGAAAAAAGAATTAACAGATTTTTTTTTTCTTTTGTCTGGGATGAAAACTACTCTCAGAAGTGCCTTTTAAATCTTAAAAGAATGCTTTTTTTTCTTTAAAGGCAGTGAAATCTGCTGCTGAATAATTTCTTCTTTGAAAGAAGCTTGCTTGAAAATGTCAGCTGACTCCAACTGTTCTTACGTGTTTTCCTTGTCTTGGAGAATCAGTGCAAGCCACCATCTCCTCCTTCAGGGTCTGGGACACTCAAGGCATGGAGCAGAGAGGGATGATCAGGAAACCTGCTCTTGAGCCTCCACTGTTGCCGATACTTGCAGGGGCATCCCTACCATTCCTGCACTTATCTGCAGGTGCTGGGAGTGGAGGTGGCATTTGCAGTGCCAGCTTTGTGGCTGTGGTCTCTCCCTGTCCCTCTCACTAGTCCAGGGAACCTAATTTAGGCCGAGTTTTAGTTATTGCAGAGTTGCTTAAGGTTTCACTGAACCAACGGGTCTTTTCTGTGGGTCTTTTCCCTCAGGAATTAGGGGAGGCTTGGTGTAAGTTCTGCCAGAGCCCTGGCACTAAGGCCTCAAAGGCATCAGAGGCCTCAGAGGCCTTGCCCAGACTCGTGTGGGACCCGCAGCCCTGACCGTGGGTCCAAGAGCTCCTGTTGAGCTCATCAGGACACCCAGGATGGTGTCCCATGGACCAGGATATGTCTGTGCTGGGGCTGCCCTG
>JAUBOD010000339.1:1655422-1668829 GCA_032353885.1 Nothura maculosa
GCCTGGATGCCGCCCTGTGCCACCTGCTCTAGGTGTGCCTGCTGGAGCGGGAAGGCTGGACCAGATGATCTCTAGAGATCCCTTCCAACCTCGAAGATTCTGTGATTCTGTGATTTGCAAGGCTCTGATGTTTGCCTTGCTCCTGGCTGCTGTGGTTGGGGCATGAAATTCTGTTATGCTGCAGAGCATTAACCAGAGAGCTACCAGCCTGCCCTTTGAGTTTGTTTTATTGATGATGAGGCTAACAGGAAGAGCTTCCTCCTAACTGGTTCTGAGCCCACTGTAAAATAAAGAACTCAGCTGAAACTTGTAATGTGACACTGAGAGCTGTAAATGTATGTTTGAAAGGCACACGCTTCAGCAGGTGGAGCCCTGGTGGTTAATTTTGTTTCTTCTGCTTAGTCAAGTGCTGGTGATAAAGCTGCCACAGGCAAAATTCTCTTTGTGGGGAGAACTTTTGAGGTTTAGCAGAGGCCTAGGAGGTGAATACTGCCTGGGAAACTCTAATGGTGTTCAAATTCTCCCTTAACCTCCTGCCAATCTATTGTGCTTTTATCACAACTGCTGCCAACATGCTGATGAAGACTCGATCTCAAAGTTTCTGATAAGCAAGAAATAAATGATGGCTGTCTTAGATACCTGAAGGTCTAAGGATTTATTAAGAATTTTGGTCTGATTTATTTCGTTGGTCGTGCGGAAGTTTTAACAAAAAGCTAAGCCTGCCTTGGATATCTCCACAGGACAGTGCTCATCACTAATGTTCATTAGCTGACAACTCCCTGGTGTGGCTGATATCTGTGCAAGGATGGAGGTAGAGCATGACCCACTGTTGCAAGGCTTTTATTGTGTGCTGTAGAAATGGCCAGTTTTGTGCTGAAGACCGAAAGGGAATTCAGATCCTGAGAGATCCCAGGGGCTGGGGACCTGGAAACTGATGACACCAAGTAAACAGAGATGGAATGCGCTCAGTCTCCCAAGTGTATCTCTAAGCTGCTCTCTGACTTTTTGTGCAAGGGAGGGAAAGAGGGACAGCCCTCACATGCAGACTGGCAAGTGCTAAATGGCATAAGGGAAATCCTTGTCTGTCTGGAGCAGAACTGCTGGAGTCTTTCACAGAGCAGAATTGCTGGAGTCTTTCACATAGTATCATCCCAGAGCCTCATCTAGATGATCCCAACTTCTGTGGTTCTACACATATAGGTTCTTATTTCAGAAAGGCAGAAAATAGGAACCTTTCTATCTTACCTGCTCCTTCAGTAGGTGTTTGAGACACTGTAGCGACGTTCTCCTGCAGACCATTTGCAGCATTTCCCTATCATGATATTGGCAAGCCCTGAAATCTTAACTCTCCTTCTATCTTCAAGCAATGAGTGTTAATTAGCAGACTACTAAGATGTGGATATTTGGGATATTGTATTCTCTGCAAAGATCAGGTTATAAATAGTTCATTTAGGTTTTTTTTTTCAGTAATTGGTCTGGTACCTATCTGCATATTTTAATAAAAGAAAACTGCTATGACTGTTTGATGCCAGGAAGATGGACTCTTGGGAGGGATGTGCTGCTGTGCACCAGGAGCACCTGCAAGGGCTCATGCTGGGCTCTGCTGGTGCTCCCAGCAGCACCGCTGCAGCACCTCGCTCTGGCCTCACTGCTGCACTTCTGCAGCTGGCCACAGGCGCCTCCGGAGCTGAGGAGCTTATTTAAACAGTGGGGAATGGCATGGAGCTGCAGCCTGGCAGATGAGGGTCGCCCAAGCCCTTGTTCTGGGTGCTTTGAAGGCCCGTTTGTGCAGCATGGCCTGACGGTGCCAGCCCAGCCTGCGCACGCAGCTGTGGTGGCAGCCAGTGCCGCCTGCCCCTGTTTGCCTGCAAGGCTTTCCAGGCTGCCTGTCCAGCACAGCTGCCTGAGATCCCTGCGACTGGGACACGGTGCAGGGGCCTCCTGCTCTGCTGCCCTAGGCAAAGGTGCAGGAGTTTCCTGCCTTTGCTGCTGCATGGTGGGCAAGCCTGCCCCTCCTGCAGCAATACTGGCTCTAGGAGGCAGGAATACAGCAACAGTAACAGCAGATATCTCCAGAAAACCCCAATTTCCATCCAACATACTTTTTTTTTTCTCATTGCATAGCTTTAACATTCAGATTTGACCCAGATATCCTAAGAAGCTAGAGGATTATAAAAGAATAAATCAGATGTGGTTGCTGCAATGATTAGGTGTTCCTGCCTACAGATTCAAGCAGCTGAACAAAGGTTGACTGCAAAAGAAAGCATGTATATTAATCCCCCGTATTTTGCCCCACTGATTTGATTAGTTCTGTTGCTTTAATTAAACAGCAGGTGATGAAATTGAAGTTGCTTTTGTTCCTTATCAGGAAACAGTTGCTACTAGTGAGTTTCAAACTATTATATGAAAACAAATGTGTGTATCTACCTACAGCCTTGTCTGGTTGTTGTTGCTCTGGTGTTCTTGAATGTGTGTTTTCTGAGGCAAGTAGTGCCTTTCCAGTCTGTCCTTGCCCTCCTCTGCTGCTGCAGGTTTCCATCTTTCACAGCAGGTGCTCAGCAGGTACAGAAATCAAGGAATGGAAGACTTGGAAAATCCCAATTTACTTTGGTATGACTAACCAGGAGTGAGGGGGATATCCCCTTGAGTTGGAGGATATACCTGTAAGCATTTCTGGCTATCACATCATATTTTCTCTCAAGCTTTCTCTGAAATCAGGCAGTATGAGGGTCCAAATACCCTGAAAATGCATACTGGAGTTAGTCCAAGGTATCTAATACCTATCAGAATTAGGACCAAAACAGAAAATTCTGTAAGAGTTGAAACAAAAATAACAGTTGGGATGTGGATTCTGAACCAAGCACCTTAAATAGCGAAGAGACTAAATCCCGCTTCAGATACCAGGACACATAATTTGGTTCTGCAGTAAAATGCAACTACAATATCATGGTTGTGCTTAATAATTGGGCTCTGTAGGTAGTACAGTTTATCTGCATGTCTGCTTTGTGTTTGCTTACAAGTCAAGTTATAGCAGTAAATACAGTCATTTATAAAGCTTTAATTTATCCCAAGCATGGAAGTCCTAACTTTATGCTATGGCTTCTGAAGTATACGGTGAAATATCCATGCAGTCAAATATTGACTGCATACCTGAGAAGCTATGGCATAAATATATAAGTGGAAGAGTAGTGACCATATATGATGTCACTTGGATATTTTATGCTGTTCTACAGACCAGCTTATGCATGTTTTTATGAACTTGTCTTTCTTTTGTGTGTTTTAAGGTGCTTGTTTTGTATATATGCGCTTGGCATTATATAGTTTAATATAGTTTAATTATATAGTTTAATAAAATGGGCAAAACTTAATTTTTTGAAATTAGGATTCACTCCATAAAATTTTCCATGTTTTTTTGAAAAAGCAGATAAAGAAGTTGTTCGTTGTATCTAAGTAATCTTGATAAAATTGCCTTTGTGCAGTCAATTAAGGGAGAAGTTTTACATTTTTTTCTAGTGGAGGAAAATATATAGGAAAGCCACTCTTTCAGTAGTGCATGTTAAGAACATATGCTCTTAAAACATCTAATAAAGTTTTTAGTTTTTTTTTTTAATGAAAAGTTACTCATGAACATCGGCTATTTTAATAGTATTTGAAGAAAAAAAAAGAAGCTTGGTTAGAAATCTGAGAGAGAAGTGATTGTGATCAGGAATTACTTAATGGAATTTATCATTTACTCTGTCATGAGAATAATTTTCTTTTGTAAGTCAGAAATCTTGGCGCTTGTGCTTTATGCCAGTGGTGATGAATGAGCTGCTTCTGCCCAGACAGCTGAGTTTCTGCAGACTTGCATCACGGCCCTCGTGCATCTCCCCAGCTTCGGGCTGACACAAATGCTGTTTTCAGTAAGACTTGGGTGGGTGCCAGATCAGTGCCAGCATGATGCTATGGAATAATAAAACTTTTGAGGCAATGGTAATGGTAGATACGGAGCCAAACTTCAGGAGCATTGTAATTGCATGCAGGGTCTTTTAGTTGCTTGACTATTGAAACACCAAGCTCTGTTTGCAAAATACTATCATTTATGTACAGTTGCCATGCCATTTACAGACACCTCAGAGGGGAGCCAGTCTTAATCTTCTTTCTTCTTCTTTCTTCTTCATTCTTCTTCTTTCTTCCTTCTTTCTTTCTTCTTTTTTCTTTCTTTTTCTTTCTTCTTCCTTCTTCTTCTTCTTCTTCTTCCTTCTTCTTTCATTGTAGTATTTTGCAGATATTTTCTCTCTCTGAACTGTCAGTGGTGTACGCCTGACAACAGTTTTACTCTTGGCTGCCAAGTGTGCAAAGTAGAGACTCTTGTCTTGCCAGCTACCTCACCAGAGAAGTTCATGGCTGCCCAGACGCTTATGCCTAATTAAGTTTCACTGGAATTTGCAGTTCCTGGAGACTAAGAAGGTATCTGAGTTTCCTAGACACATTTGAAGTTTTGAATGTGACCCGTGCCTCGAGGTGAGCAGGGGAGATGTTTGCAGTCTCTGCGCTCCGAAACCAGAACACTATCAGCATCGTGGATTGGAATGAGTCCAGCTCCAAGAGACAGGCCTCAAGGCTCATTAAGCATTAAGATTTAGGTTCATGTGAGGACATTTGAGACAGCTTTTTGTGGAGACAGTTTATAATCTTCCATTTTTATTACCATGTTATAATTAAGAGCTATTTATTAGTCTGGTTTGGGTGAGGGGTCAGGCATAGCCAAGTGTGGTGCTCAGCTGTGTGCATGAAGAGGAAAGAATAGCCATTGAGAAGCATGCTTGAATACAACTAGAATAGCTCAACTTTGTACTTCTGTTTTTAAAAAAGGACTTTTCAGCAGATTGTCTAGTGCAGTTTTTTTAGTGCAGCTTGGCAGTGGATGGAGACTGTGGAGCACTGATCATTCAAGCTGAGTTTTGCTGCTGTGCAAAAGCAAGGTGATTTTATGAGAGGTTTCAGCTTTCCAAGAAGGTACATTAAAGATGTTATTTTGAATCCATATTTTGGACAATCATCTGTTTGCTAATTGCTACTCAGTGTTAAAACTACGTATGAATTCTGAATCAATAGATGTCTACTCTTTGCATCACTTGTTGTGGTGCTAAGATCTGTATGAGTGACTATCCTTGTAAAGCATTTACCTAATCTTCGCTGTGGCCTTAGTAGGGCAGTCTTGCAAGACCTCTATCCTGTTCACATTTTCAGGCTTTGACAGAGCAATATTCGTGCAATGCTGTAATTGGCTTCCTTGTTTTTTAAATCCTATTGATCTGCATTATTCTTTATTCTCCTTTTGCTTATCAAACAGGACTATGAGCCTTTTATATGACAAAGTGGCCTCTGTCCTGTTTGCTAAACAAGTGCCTTGTTCTTTTACCCTAAATAAATAATACTAGAGATGTCATTAGCAATCACTCAAGAATATTTTCCCCAAAATATTTTTGTGACCTCAAGAGCATCTCTATATTTTAAAACTTCTTTACCACTTACTTTGCAAAGAGATCCTCCATCTTTGTGTTGTCTGCTGTGTTTCATCTTGCCTCATTCATTTGTAGGACTGCGATAGTAGACTTTCCTTTCCAACCTGTTTTGGGGTGTTAGGAAGCTGCCAGTGTGGCACCAATTTAAAATACCTAGATGTTGAAACTGTCTGTGCTGGTAATTATCAAGCCCTAGAAGATTGCCTGCTACAATGTAAATGTGTAGAAGTTAAAAAGAAATGTCTGCTTTAAGGTGTTCAGTGGATAGAATTTCCTGAACCCTGAAATAGGAAATGCCTTCTTACTTCAAGTTCATTTAATTAGTCAGCTTTCTTTTTAGAAGTACATTCTGTAATTTGAGCAAGGAACTCTGTTGGGTACATACCCATGGAGCCGGGTTTATCTGTGAACCACCAGTCATATTAACCTTTGTATATTCCCATTTCTGAAGGTTACTTTCTGAAAGCGCTTCTCTTCCATTTCCTCCTAGAAACAAGATCATCTCGGAGGCTGAATTTGGCAGCCATTCTCTGAATATTTTCTTAACTGACGCTTTCTTTTAAGAATTTCATGTGCAGTTGTCTTGGTGCTTTGCATTAGATCTTTTATCAGCTGTTGTCTGAAACGCCTTCTCTTCCTGGCAGAAGTTTTTCACATTCTTAACTGGTGATAAACAACCCCAGGAAGGTCTTGTAGGTTAGTCACACAGTGGCTAGTTCTGATTTCTGCCTCTCTGTCCTACTGTGGAAGATATCTTATCTCCTGGAATTTCAAGCCTTGGGGACAGTACTGAACAGAGCAATTGATTCTTCCCATACCCATCAGAGCTGTTTTCACAGAGGAAAGGAAGTGACCTAATTTCTCCCTACATGAGTGGGAATGGAACAACTTCCCCCTTCCATTGCGCCTTGCTGCTTCCATAAGGTAGGGTTGCTCTGTGGTTTCTCCTTCTATGCAAGGTCTAACCGTGCTTCATTTAACAGCTGAGCTGGCAAAGAATCTAAGCCAGTGCCTGGTGTGCGGGAAAAAGGGAGGATGGGAGTGTGAATATTGGACTGTAAACGGCAGGAGAACTACAAGGAAAGCAGTGAGGAACACAGGATTGAATTTACTTTAAAAAAAAAGACATTCCCATCTCTGACTGTTTATGGAGCAGGTTACTGTAACTGGCCTAGCAGAATTTGTGGTGCATGGTGATACAGAGGTCTCGTGTTATTGAGATACAAATCCACTTGGGGGTTTTTATTTTTGAAGAATACAGATATATGAAAAGCCCAAGTGGAACCAATGCTTGGGAGAACTGAGGCCTGCAATCAGTGGTGCTTTATTTTGGGGCAAGCCTGGGGACAGACATCTATATCCAGAGCAAGCACGTGCGCCCTTTTTGCCCTCACAAGGATGAATATACCCCTATCCTGATGGCAATTTCTGCATAAGAAGAAGAGCTGCTATCTTGGAAGGAAGAGTTGGGTGAGCGAGAAAGTCCTCAAGGCAATGAAGGATCGTTAGAGCCTCAGTACAGTCTGTTGTGTTCAGGCTTCAACATCTGTCTGAACCTGCTAAGAGGGGACCTCACTGCCTTCATGACACCGATCTGCATAGTCTGACTGATCAGTATCCGAGGCAGAGCCTCTTAGTATCATAAACTTGCTTTTTTAGCAAGTGCCTTCACATGCCCTATTACTATGAGAAAATGTGGGTTATATAGAGAGAGTGCTATGTAAAGTCACTAAAGAAAGAAATAGTGGAGGCATTTCATTTCATGGTAGGTAGACTACTTTCTTTTTAGTCACAATTGTAAAGTATTACGTATACTACAAGAACTGTTTTTGTCAACTATTTGCAGAAATTTTTTAAGTAACTCATCTAACAGGGTGTGTGGATAGGTCCCTAAATGTCTATTGTGGCAAGGCTTGGGTTGCTTTCCTGCCCTGTATGTCTTGGTACGGAGCTGATGCAGTTTTCTTTGCGAATAGACATGAACATGGTGAAAGCGAAGGACTGGAGATTCTCTGTGTGTGATGTGAAAGCCAAGAGATTTTACCTTGCTCCAGTAACACTTTTTATACCACTGTATTTTCAATGGTTTCCTCAGGAAATCCTGCAATACAAATATGGTTTTGGAAATTTAATTAAGCACGAGAGTTATCCATTCAGCTGGAGTGTAGCCAGTTGAAATTGTGATTCCAGAAGAATATGAAGTTGTTTTATCTTTTGTCTTATTTTTTTCTTGGGTGAGGATGGATTTTGGTTTAAAATTTTCAGACATATCCCATGAAATTGGATGGATTTGCTTCCCTCACCACAGATGTCTATGGTGCCTTAAGTATCTAGAGTTGCTGTGCAGCTAAGTGCAGAAAAAATAGCTGCTTCTGGCAACAGGCATGTTGCTTCTTTTCAGACACCTGTACTCTGCTGTATGTCTCTGTGAAGGTTTATGAAAGGTAGAAGAAATTTTGGATTTTTTTTATCTTTTTTGAGTGATGAAGGAAAAAAATAGCTTAGATGTTTATGAAGAGGTGACCACACACTTGTGGAATTACAGTCTAATTGGAATAGTTCACCCCATGCTGCTTTTGCTCTTCCTCTCGATTCTGCTGCTGGTGAGTGGCCCTGAAGTCAAAGACACCTTGTTTTGATTTTATGGAGTAAATGAACTCCAGGTCAGAATTCTTTGGGGTTTTGACTGAGGTTTTGGTTTTGGTTTTAACCAACAATCTCCATTGAAAGTCCCCTTATTTAATTTGTAAAAGATGTCTTTTAAATTCTAATCTCCTGTGCTTGCTGTCCAACCATTGGGTAGGGTGGAAGGATAAAGGCATTCAGCCTTTCTCCCCTGGGACTCTTGGTGGGTACAAGCATGCTTGGGTAATAGTAATAATTGGACAGCATCCCAGAAATAAGGAAAAACAGGAGCAGGAGGAATTGAGGAGGAAATGCCTGAGAGCAAGATGTTGCAGAGATTTGGAAGCTGATGCTTGGTGTGTAAAAGGAAACTTCCTTTTTAGCATCAAGTGCATGGTATAATTCCTCAAGGAAGGCGCTGTTCTTTTATAATATAAGGATTTAAATATTTTACATTAGTGTTGTGCTGAATGTATAGAGAAGAAAATATACCTTACGTCTTAGAAACCTGCAACAACTCTCAAAATGTTTAAAATAGAAGATCTATTAGTGCTTCTATGACCTATATATAATTGAAAGCAAAGAAGAAAGTTCATGTTAGCTGATGGAAGCACCTGCCCCAGTAGCTTCACGAGGGAAAGTGAGCTGTGACTGGACCGTTTTTTTAAAAAAAAATTGTACTTGTTTCTATGCAAGATTAATCTTTAAAAAAAATAATTGTACTTGTTTCTATGCAAGATTAATCTTGTCCTGTAGGGTGCAAACTGAGCATGTGTGTGAGGGAAAGAATTAGTGTCGTTCTTTGTTCAGCATTACATGAATGACTGCCTAATAATGCTGTCATGCAACAAATAGGCTGTTGCACAGCAATTAAAAATTGAAGCTAGTCTTGCAGAGCTGAAGACATATTTCACCAGTATCATAGGCCTGTCTTTCTGAAGTAAAATAAAAATATCTTCCACTTCCTTGCTAAAATTTTCATTGCTTATTCTTACTGTGTAAGCCACCGTAATAATTTTTGCAATTTTACTGGAATCAGCCATAAGATTTGTATTCTTTTTGCATTAAAAAAAATTGTTCTGTATGTGCAGATCACATGAAAATCACACATGAAAGAAAGAGTTTATGTCAAAAACTTGCCTCCATCTTTTTTTCTTAGAAAAAATAAGTATAGGAGCAAAAGGTACTGTGCCCCCTGTGCCCTGTGCTTATTCTCAGGGTTGTATAGACCTGCTTAGTCTGTGGAAGTTTTGCATTTTTAAAAACCTGTTTGATTGCTCTAGCTCAGTGCTTACATACATAGGATCCTGGGCCAAACAGAGGCAAGGGCCCGAGTTGGGGCTAGGCCTAGGGGGCATCGAAGCAGGGACTGTCCCCACACTGGGGCGTCCGAGTGGCTGCCACGGCCTGTGAGGAGTTTGCTTGCTCACTAACTCTTTTACAAGAGTTTACAAGAGTTAGTGCTATGGGGAACCTCGGCCTCAGGCTCAGCTAAGTCTTAGGGTAGGCAGGGGAAACACATGAAGGCTGGAAAGGGGTCACTGCAAGGGGGCAAAAGCTGCATGTTTTGTCCCCTGGGAGCCAGATCTCAGGTGCAAAATGCCTTATTTTGGTAATGTAAATCAGTAGAAATCTGCTGCAGTTGTTAGAACTTCTCGGGTCAAGGCAAGGTACAGGTGAGTCTGAACCAGCACAGAGAACTTGGCTCATGTGGGGCCTCTCTAGGCCGAGGTGTAGTCAGTCCTGTGCCTACAGGATGATTTTCAGCCAGATTGGTGGCTGCTCACACCTTAAGACACTCGATATGTTGTTGTCTGGGTTCTTGTGCTAGATGAGGCAATGATTTAGCAGCAGCCGGTCTGCTCTGGAAGAGAGCTCCCTTGGGCAAGATCAGCCCTGGAGCTTCCAGTGCAGACCATTTAGAGATGTTCCCGACAGGAGGTAAACACTTCAACAACAGAGATCTTTCATCCTTGGGCTTTTCTATTTTGCCCCATCCTATTTCCTTCCCCTTCAGACTCCAGACTGTGGTCTGAACTGTTTTTCATTCCCTTCTGTGGGGATTCCTATGATTTTGCTTTCCTTCCTCTCATTTTATCCCTCTCCCATATTTCACAGGGAAGCTTGTACAAGCCATTTTGAAGATTTATTTAGAATGGCTTTTTGACATTTGGGGTTTCCATTAAAACCTCTGTATTTTACTTTCTATTACTGTCTATGTTTTTATGCACACCTGCAATACCAGTTATGGTGCCTGGTGTATTCACATCTGAGTAATTAAGAAAATGGATGCATTTGCTAATGTATCATTTTTCCCTGAAACAGAGTAGGTATTGCAGATTTAGGATACTGTATGGATGTCACCATGGAAATAGAGTATTCAGAAAGAGGCACCTGAAGGAAAAATTCTTCAGTTGCCTCCTGTAACATTGAAATGTAAAATACTGGTTTTCAGAGTTGCTGTTGTGCAAATATGAAAAATAAGTTAGTGCCTTTTGGGGGAAAATTAACAGCTATTTATGAACTGTAAAATAAAATGCCGATGGTAGGTAATGTATGTTCTTTTCATGCCATTCTGTGCATTTACGAGAGAAAGAAAATGAATCTTTTGTTGTGTAAATATATTAAATGCATTTGTCATCATGTATTTCTAGGATGTAATAGCTAGTGTTAGATTCTCCCTTAAGCAGATGGCAAGTGTAGTCTATGTGAGCTTGGGTTACAGCGATGTTAACTGTAAGTAAATCAAGGAAACAGACTCTTCAACTGCTGGTCTGTCCCACAAAAAGCAGATGTCATTCCCAGGTTTATTTCCTGCACATGACTGCTAGGCAGTCTGAAGCACAGACTCCAGAATGGAGACTTAGTGTTAGCACAAAGTGATATTCCTCTTTCCCATAGTGGAATTAACATTTTTAGGGTATTTAAAACTCTTAGATACCTTACTGTTCCTTTTAAAAAATCTTAGATCTGAAGTGAGTGTCTTGGAGTATTATTTTTCTTCCCAGTTGAGGGGACCGGTCTTTGAATAAAAGCATATTGATTTTCTCATTGGATATGAGTGGTAAAGAAACACAGCTTTTTGCAAGGGCATCTTATAACAAAAGCTTTTAGGGGCTTGGTAATTTTTGAAATGTTGTTAACAATGCACCACGTCAGCACTTCTCATAGTGTATTCCTGGGTTGGGGGAACTTGGGATTTTCAACTTTCGGAGGGAGGAGGGTTTACTAGTCTACAGATACTGTGTGAACAATGCTCAACTGTGGTACCAGGTCCTCTTCTCATGGTGAGATTTGTTTGTTTGTCTTTTGGTCTCAGTTTTTCTGGACTCCCTTTTTATTTGCCTCCTTGCATTTGTATTTCATGAGGACCTCTGCTCTCCTCAACATGCACGCAGCTCTGGTCTCAACACACATGCAAGGGTAGAGTTTAATTGTGAGGCTGAAAAACAGATGGGCTACCCTTAAAGGGCATGTTCTTTCCTACTGTCATGCAGTGGAGAAACTGATGGCCGTTTCTTCCAAGCTGTGGTCATACTCAGATCCCTTTTGGGTTTCTGTGCGCACATCTCCCCAGCACACCCTGCCTCTAGGCAGCAGAAACATACTCGTGACAAAATTCAAACAGAACCCTTGAAAACTGATGTGATCTAGATTAATTTGGGGCATTACAAACAAGTGCCAGGGTAGACTCCTGTAGACATTTTTCCTCCTGCCTTTTCTTCATGTTAGTGATGGATCTTGGGTTAAACTCACATGCTTTCAGTAGAGAAGGAAGGGAAGAATATTCCCTTCCTGAAATCCTTATTTGCTAGGAACGAGTGTTTGATAATTTGGGCTTTGTAACTCATTACTTATAAATGCTCCTTTCTCATGACAGGTTGCTGAATGCAATAAAACCAGGATTGGTAAAAAAGATCAATAGACTGCCGACCCCCATTGCAGGTTTGGTAAGTATACCAAATGGAGAAAATCTTTCTGTGTTGCTCTTGGCACCTTGATTATATGACTTTGTGATCTTAAACAGCAATTATTTTTGTAATTTGAACTCCCTTTGGAGATCTTCCAGTCTTTTTGCAGAAGTGGGGAGTGTTTGGGAGGCAGAGTATATTTTTACAGGAAAAATATCTTTGAGTCCTGGTCTAGATTTCTAAAGATTCAGAGGTGCCCTCTGGAATTTTCGGCCACAAGAACAGTTTTTTGGAAAGAAAGAAAAAATGTATTTGTATATTGTGTCTCCTTTTTGCTCTTTCCTCAAAACACTACGGTCTACAGATAACATTCATTGCAGGATTATCTAGGGAACTGCTTCGTGTTGACTTAAAGAGCAGAGTGAAAGTTGGCCATTACCGGTAGGAGCGAGGATGCCTGCAGAGGACGTGCTGACAGCCTGTGGGCTGGACCTGCCCCTTGAGGCCATTGCATGTGGCTTTCAGGAATGCTGCTGCTCAGGAGGCCATCTCATGTGGTGCCACCAAACTGGGCCTGCTGCTGTAATGGACGGTGGGTCTAGTAGGACTTGTGACGTAGAAATGCAGCTGTGTTTATTTTGCCTGGAGTCACCATTGGGAATGAAAAGGGTCCAAGTGTGTGGAAGGGACCATCGTTAATGCAGGCCGATGGCTTCCCTGTACGTGCAGTTCCTGACACGGCTCTGACACCTCTCGCACTGTAGCTCCATTTGTGCAAGATTCAGCCCATGTCACCTGCTGATAGTTGAAGTTCCTGTTCCTGTATATAAATATCATGATAAAGTTTTTTTTCAGGATAGACTAAGTTTTTGTTAATTATAGTTTTAAGAGGATGAGGTTGAATTATACATATCTTTTGCTATTAATTTCTAAAATGCCAAAGGCAAGTTAAGTTAATTATGGCTAGCAGGTAGTGCATAAAAATACCATTACATCAATGATTTTTTTTCTAATTTCTGGAGATAAATCTGTCTTGGACGATGTCTATCCTGAAAACATTAACCAAAATGTGCTATTTAGGCAGTTAATGGTGCAGCAGATTGATTTTTTTTTTTTTATATTACAAAGACACTTCTTTACTTTTGTAACCAACTTCTTCTACTAACATGCAGTAATTATTTTTGAAATACTTTTCCCAATAAAGTTGTTTCCTAAGGTGTTGGTTTACAAAGTGCACTGTAGCTTATGGAGTTTTTTGAATGTTTTGAATTTACTTATTCATTCCTCATCTCACCTGTACCACCATGCCCAGGTGCCTGAAAATATGTAAAATGCTGAGATTATTGTCCAGAAATAGTTATACC
>JAUBOD010000339.1:1668929-1689740 GCA_032353885.1 Nothura maculosa
ATCTCACCTGTACCACCATGCCCAGGTGCCTGAAAATATGTAAAATGCTGAGATTATTGTCCAGAAATAGTTATACCTCTTAGCTAACTGAATGCATTATAAGAACCTTCATCTGTTTATGGCAAATTCTTTTTTTTATCCCAGTTTTGGCTGCCCTGAATATAATTAACTCTTTCCATTTATTTCACTCCCATTTGTATGTGCTATGCGTACCTAGACATACCATGACATGTCACTATCTTTTCTGCCTTGAGGTACCTGATTTTGATCTTAGACCTACCCATACTAATAGGATTATTTTATTTATTCCTTATAGCTGATACAACAAGCATTTCAATCAGTCACAAGACACAATAGAAAGGTTTTCCCCCTTTAAAGACTCATAACTAAAGCTTATGAGTAATTGCAAGCACTCAAAGTAGCTTTTGTTTCATATTTAACCTCCAGAGACACAAATGCTCATATATCATGGAGTTCTACCAAATTTCTACTTCAGCCTACCTTAATTCTCTAGATTTTTTTTTCTTTTCTTGCTGTAAGGACAAAAGAAGTATTCTTTATTGAAAATAACTAAAATTTAAGCCTGTCTTGGAGTCATCCTGAGATGTTCGTGTGGGAGTCTTATTGGCTGTAAAAATTTTGCCTGTACTTGGTGTTTGAGTGATTTCTCATAATGCTACTGTGAAATATTATGAATAACTGATCTGTTTTCAACAGTTAGAATTTTTCATAGAGTTTAAAGCTAAATGAATCTGCACTTTTTCTGAAGTACTCACCACTGGCTTCTTCGTGTGGTTTAAGAGGAATGGCTTTTTTGCAGGGCTTTTGTATACCAGAATATCAGTCATGTGAGTAAAATTTATTTGTTATTGTATGGTAGTTCCCAGGTAGGGACTAAAGGATCTGAACACCATGGTATTAACACAACTGAATTTGAAAACTAAGCACAGGCTGTATAAATACACAAAGGTGATCTTTGTCTAGTTGCAAGTCTAAGGCAGGATATGGGATAATACATAACATTACATATAGAATTACATATGCTTAGCTTGGCGAGCGTGTTTGTGATTTGCTTTGATCTCCAGAAGTGCCGACTGTTTCTGTTATCACAGCAGAAATGATGCATTGCTTTAATGAAAGGGAACACAGGACAAACCATCCTTTTGGTATTCAGACTTACAGGGAGTATTAAATTTGATTAGATGCTTTCTCGTTCTTCTCATTATTCATTAATCCAGAAAGCTTAATGCTCTCACCAAAAAGTGATTCATAGCACACTCTAAGAACATGAAACCCATGTAGGAATTACTGAATTTGCTGTAAGAGCCATGTTTCCAGAAGAAATGTCATTGTGTGAGAAATTGATCCTGAGCATCTTCGCTTCAAGGCTGCCAGCTTTCCAGAAGCATCATTTCATGTGCTTAATCATGCAAGCCTGAAAAATATTTTGGCCGAATTATTAATTAGAAGACCAGAAGCTGCAAAGATGCACAATGATGGATTATTAGAGTGCAAAGAATATGATGACGCTATAAGTGATTTTTACAAAACCAGCAATTTTACAGTGAGTTGCTCTCACCTTCATTCTTTTAGTATGACATTTAGAGTGGGCAAAACTGATGTGTAAAGATTTTACTGATTATTATTTTGTTCAGTGGGTCATATAAGATGCTTGTTACTTCCAGAGAAGGAGAGCTTTTTTCTCAACATCGTCTTAGTTAATCTTTGCCTTTAATGGTGACCACTGTATGTTGGCTATATTTTTCCTTTAAGAAAAAAAGCCAGATTTACTTCCTGTCACTGAATAATGCTACTCTGTGAGAAAAGAAATGGTTTCTGCCTTATCTTTTGTTTGACAGGCTTTAGCAGAGTTTATAGCATTACTTCAGTTCCTTGAACAATCCCCCCAGGAGCTCAGACACTTACTTCAGAGACTGTGTGAAAGAGCCTCACATATAATAGGAGGAAATAGCCAAGACAGGGCTGAAGGGCTGAACTTTAGCTTGTGTCTTGGCTCCTGTTGCGACACTACTGAACAAAACTTTGTTTACTGTGGCATCCGTTTTTTAGCTCATGTAGGGTCCTCATCTATGTGATATTTGTATGATTTAGGAATGCAAAAAATAGCTCTGCAAAAGCCACCTGGTTGCACACCTATTGTATCAAGAGGAACATAGCTGTGACCTGCTGTTTAAAAACTTTGTTCCTGTGACAACAATATTTCTTTTCAAGATTATTTTTCTTAGGAAGATTTTCTTGGCAATATGCTCTTTGGGAACTTGCTGTGGGTCTTGTTAAGAACTGCTACATATCTGTAATTGTAATTTTGTAATTTGTAATTTGACTTTCATGCAGTTGCATAAATTCCAGTATATTTTTGATGGAATACCTTCAGGAATACCTTCAAGATATTTCAACATTGTATTGGCTTTCAGGAATTTGCCCTTTTTAAATAAGCTCAACAAACAGGATTCATTTCTTCAAGCACATATGAACTTGAAAATATAAGACAAATATAGAATAGTGCATTGTACAGAACTGAAAACAAATTTAAAATATAGAGAAATAGATGGAACTTTAACTGATGTACATTATTTTTTGTCAAACTTTCCCACTCATAATTCAGTTTCACTGTTTTGTTTTTTGAAAATATGATCCTCTCATTCTTCCTTTTAATGCCTTGCTCTCCCTTTAATTCTTTGGAGTAGTTTTTTGAAAGAGCCTGCTGCTACTGCATTGCCTAAATTCACATTATGATTTTTGCTTTAGTTATTTTGTACTTTTTATTGCTGCTGGAGCACCGTTGTATCCATAAAGAAGCCGTGCTGTGCAAGCTGTGTTACGTGTGAAGTAAACAGAAGCAGCATTTCATAACTGCCTCAAAACAGTAAGCTCTTGGCACTCGGGTCCCCTGGCCACTTTTGTGCCTGTTGATGCAACGTGAAGCAGCAACCACCACAGCTGGGTTCTGCCCGCGCTCCTGCGGCTCTTCCTGGCTGAACAGCGACCCGCTTGGCCTCTCCTCCCGAGCCCGACCCCACTCTGACATCTGAATATTTGAGAGGAGCAACACTTAGGGCCTGGCCAGTGGTTTGGAACAGTTCTGTGTGCTTTGGCTCACCAGATCCTGTAATGTGATGATCCCTTCTCTGAAAGAATAGTGTCCTCAAAAAACAAGTTCATGTCTGCAGCATCCTCGTATGCTTATTTTTCCCCCAAGCTTTTTAGACTCTTCCTCTGAATTCATTTTCCATCTAGTTTTCCCTGCTTGTTTGACTCGATGTTATCTGAGTCGGACAGAGTTATGTTACAAAATTCCCATTTAATGGGAATTAATACAGCCACATGCTGTACTTGTAATCATTTCTAAATTTTATGAAGAATACAAAAGTAAACTAACAGGTGTTTCTTAACCAGGCTGTTTATATATGGAGTCTGAATGGAACAGTCTGTAGTGACAGTTAATTCATAAGAGAAGATGAAAGCAGCCATCAATTCAACTTTGGCAGCAAGCATAGAGGAAGTGGCATTTGGGAAAATGAGATGGAAACCAATAAAAACGAAAGCTTTAAATTGAAATTCAGCTGTTGTTCTAGACTGGATTGAAAGTTTTTATTGCTCCCAAGTAGCTTGCAAATACTGTCCAGAAAGCATCATTCTCTTCATGCCGTCTAGAGGAGGACTAGCGAGCCAAATGCAAAACACATAACGTTGGCATCTCGTTAATATTTTGTTGGATGAAGTGCATGTGCTTGCCGTGCTGATGGATTTGGCACAAAAATTCACTTACTTTTGATGCTGGAAACTAAGGATCACAGTGACAGTGGCGTATGTGCTGGAGACGTATCCCACTGCTGCACCTGAGGCAAGTCTTCGCTGCCCCGACTTCCAAGTTTAAACTTTAACCTGATTTATGGAGGTAAGAGAGGCTGAAATAACAGAAAATGAACAAAAGAGGTGAGCCATCCGGAAAGCAAAGGGAGGTAAATGACTTCATCTCTTTTTTTGTTTTTAACGGACTGAGCTGAATTAAGCCACAAACTTTACCCTAACAGGAGTGAGCTCACTCAGCTCCTTGTGATCTCTGTCCATCATCCCTCCCTAGTCACCACTCGGTCCTTACCTATGGGCAGGACTTTTGGGTTTCTGGTGGCTAGGAGTAGAACCTGAAATGAAGACATATTGGTTGGTTCTGAAATGCTGGTTATGGGTCCTGGTGCAGTTCCTGTGTGCGTCCCACACCACTGGCACCAGCCAGAACATCCAAACACAATTTCTACAGACCAACCTCACTGTGGTCTATGAAGTCCGTTTTTCATCTGGATCTCTTCTTGGCACAGAGTGCATTTGATTAGCTGAGCTGGTCATGAATGGAGCCCACTGCTTGTCCTGCTAAACATACTGTCCCTTTCTGCCATGCTTTCCACCACTGTCCCTTACTATAAACTTAAGTCCATCACTGAGCACCGAGTGCCTTGGACAGTTTCTTTGTTGGCCAAGATGCCAACATGAAGATTTGTAAGACACATAATTGATAACTGTGCCCCACAGCAATGGGTGTACACAAACCTAGTCATGGCCTGTTCCCAAGTGGAACAGGTTAGGATTCAGAAGGGCAATTTCACAACCATATTAAATGGTGCCCCAGGTGCGCTGAAGTCTGTTACTAAGCATGTCATGGCTTGGCTTGGTCAAGTGCTAATAATATGTGAGCGCTTTGTGGCAAAGATCATCTGCTGCTCTGTTTTTGTCCAACACCTCACCCCATGAGTCTTGCTCCATGGCCAGGACTCCTAGACAGTGTGTTAATACAAATAATAAATAGCACTTACAAAAATATCGCAGGCATTCCAGTGTCATTCACTGGCTGTTTTTAGATTGCTCTTCCAACTGAAGTTTTCGACCATGGCTTTAAGGAGTGGTTTATAAATAATTTTGAGCACATTAATCTTAAATTAAATTTTGATCACACAATCTTAAATGTTTAATAAGTAAGGAGCAAGAAGAATCTTTTCTGTGTTAAAAATGAAGAGGTAGTGGTCAGTGTGGAGTATTTTTTTCTCTCTCTCTTACACAGAGACTATTTTATCGTCTAGTCTCGAGATAGGAAGATTAATTGTCACACTTTAGAAAAAAACAGCCCCCTACTTTTTGGGACTGTCAAAATGACTTCACAAAGATGTTATTTATAAAACGATTTAAATGAAGGCTTTGAGTAATGGTTCTGTTTACTCTGTGTGTGTGTGTGTGTGTGTGTGTGTGTGTGCATAGGAGTTTTAATAGAATGAAGGATTCCAGAGATAACATTTGAAAATGGCAAAAAGAAAACATTGCTTCTACTGAAAAACCTGATGTTTGGCAGTTGAAATGTGAAGTTGTCCTTATCATGGCAGTAACCTTTTCTATAAATGACAGAGTCTTTCCTTGGGCTGGCGAAGGCAGCTGGTTTCCAGCAGCAGCCCCTTGCATCTGTGGAAAATGCAGACTGCCCACTGGATTCGTTTCTAGATTTGCTGTCAGATCCCAAAGCGTCCCTCTGCAAGTCCCATCATAATCTGTATTAACTGGTTTTATTGAATCTGAGCGAGTGTTTCAGAACTGGTAGTTTAACTACCATAAGGCCTTTTGCTTTGTAGCTTTAGGGCTGCATTAGATGAAGCAAAGAATCCCCTGCCTCCTACCAGCTGTGGTCCTAGAAACCAAAGGCCTCTTGAGCAGAACGACTCCGAGCGGCCCTGTACAAATCCTGGTACTGCAGCTTGTCGCTCCCTTGAATAGCCAGGCAAATCCCATATGCTCCATGTCCTTTGGAGGGGCTCTCTGGAGGACTTGCATGCCTTGAGCCTGTGAATGTGCTGCCTGGGCAGGAATGCAGCACTGTTGGCAAATGCCATTTCCAGGCTGCACCACCTCAGAGTGCCTTGCGTTGCAAAATCGACCGGTCTGCCCATGGGGATATAAAAGGAAGGAGCAAGCTGCTGTGCTGTATGTGTGTAGGCCAGCATGTAAAATAAACAGTTATGGATATCCACGTCTTAAGGCTAAAAGAAGCAGTTTACAAAAAGGCAAAGGCTGCATTTTCAGCTTTTGCTGATAACAAGCAAAACTAGACCCAAGGCTGTGGTTGCTTTAAACTGATCTAAATTTGACTTTCCCACACCCTCTGTCTTCCAACCCTCGCATTCATATGGCTGCAAGCTGGGCCAGAGATCTGATCTGGCTGGAAACTGCTTCCCCTTCAGCCCGTGGCTGCAGCACCCACACACGGGGGTGAGGAGCTGGGTGCAGGGCCACGAGGCTGCCTGTGATGGAGGAAATGTCACCCCTACCCATACAGCAGACTCAGACGGGAAATCATTCCCATCGAGAATGGGCTCCCTATTTAAGCTCCCTAGGGAGCTTAAAACTTAGATGGCTATATTAATGCTTAAATTATTGTCAAAAACCAAAGGGCACAAGGACCTGGGAGGTCCTTATCCCGAAATCCACAGTTTAAAGGTTGCCCGTGTTTAAAATTACCCTTGGTAGTATTCTCACCCCTAATTCTGGAAAGCCTCTCACAGGTTGGAGTCTGTAGGTCTGCTCTATAAATACTGCCCCTGATCTTCAACTGTCTTTGCCAGTGGCACGTAGCCTCTGCTGCAGGGAACAGCTAGAGCCCAGGGGTTATTTATTTGGGAAAGCTCTGTGTAATTGGGAACTGAGAAATAATATTTGCTGTATTTAGTGCTCCTAGGTCCTACAGCACAGAGCACATGCGATGCTGTCTGTGAAGCGCATGTGATGCTCTCTGTGGCCTGGAGAGCTTTTGTAACAGGGACATGATAGTGCTGGAAGTGTGAAAGGAGAGGGTGCTGCAGCCAAGAGATGGCAGAGGGCTGCCCCATGGGCAGGCCGGCAACATCAACACCGCCAGAGCAGCACAAACGCCCTTCCATTTCCTCCTTATTTGCAAAGACTGCAAGTTAGCAAAAGTTTGTCCCTAACCCGAAGGCAGTGGACAGAGAGCACAGCCTCTCATCTCCTTTTTGGCTGTGAAGCAGCTCCATGGATTCAGCCGCTGTTTACGTCTGCTCACAACTGTTAGTCCCGCTCCCGTGCGGAGAGCCTGCCGGGCGCGGTGAGGGCCTCTGGCCCATCATGGGCACCTCAGCGGCGGCAGCGGCCCTGCCGAGGGAGCGCCCTTCGCTCCAGGGATCACGCTGCAGTTGTTTCCTCAGCTTCAAACACGCAAGCAAAAAGACAGACTGGTGGAATATGTCCCAGTCGCTCGTAAAGGTCTGAGTGCAGGACTGCTCTGGTCGGCGAGACCAGTAAAACTCTGCAGTCCTGCGCTGTGGTCAAGAGTTCAGAGGCTGGAATAGCTGACACCGAAGGCTCCTTGCCTTCTGCATTCCTCAGTGTGTCTGGATTAAAGCCACTTGCTTCCTGCTTGGCACAATCCTTCCCAATTGTTATGCTCTTCCTCTTAAATGTTTAGAGGTCTAATGACACTATTGTAAAGCCGTTAAAATGAATGCTGCAAAGGAAGCAGCTGAGTTGATTGCTTGAGAAAAAAATGCGATTGCAGGCTGACCCATCTGATTGAGGTGCATGAAACCCATCAGCTGTTAACCTTTCGAGGGCTGAACAGTCTTGTGATGTTGGGCAATCTGTGCCACAGCTCATGAGGACAGTTACACATTCATTTGCAGCAAGTGATATGAATAGTGATCTAGATAATGAATATTGCACTGTGGAGGCAATCTTATTATATGGAGTTTCGGAGGATTGTTCTTCTGTTAAAAGTCCTCATGCTGCTGTCACCTCTTTGTTTGCTCATATCTCCTAATGACAGTGGCAGAAAGACTGTTACTGAGGCGGAGAATGCTCGTTTCTGCTTGGACAACAGTGTGCCTTTCAGGCTTTTAAATAGGGGCCTGGATTGAGGCAGCTAAATGTATGCATGCATGCGTATATGTAATAAGTTAAATTCAACTTTTGTTAGTCCCTTTACGTGCTGCCTCATCACCGCCGCTTTTCTCCTTGACTTCCATTAGTGCTCATTAAGCTCCTGTCTCCCTATACAGCCTCACTTGCTTGATCATGTGCCTTTCCTCTCTTTCTCCTCTTTGGTAGAAATGTTGTCATTATTTGCTCTCTGTTTATAGCTGTAGCTAGAGAGATGTTGCTCGGACCTGGTGTGCCGCAAAGCTGAATCCATGCGTTGCAAGTTGCGCTGGAGTCAGCGCCAGAGGTGGAGCTCATCCTTGCACCTGCTGTGGAAAAACAGTCTCCAGGCCTTAAACTGTCAGCCCTGGCTGCTGGCACTTGCCTCATTTCTTGCCTTATATAACTGCTCAGGTGCTGCTGTGGAGCTCAACAGCCCAGCAACTCCCACTGCTGGTTTCCAAGAGCTCCCGGATGTTTCTAATGCCATCTCTTAACGAAAGCTGCCTCATCACCGTTGTGCTCTGAATGCCATTTTTAGGTTGGTTGGCAGGAGGCTTGCTGTTTTTTCCAAAAGCAGGGCTAACTTTGCAACTCCTACCTAGCGACAGTGGCGGGGGGGGGGGTTTAGAGTAAATGCCTGGCGGGGCTGAGCGAGTGAGTTGCCAGTAGGTCTTGGCTAATGAGCGCATCCTCATCGTCACATTCAAGCTCGGAAAAGGCAGTCCTGGAGGTGCCTGCTGTGCTGCGTGGTAAGTGCTTTGGGGAGAAGCACAGACCTGATGGCCAAGTGCTTGGTCTTGCCTTGTGTTTGAGCTGAAGCTGAGGGAGGGAGCCCAACTCTAAAGGCTGAGGGCTCAGTGAGACTTGTATTTACCATGCCAGCAGCGAGCTTTGGCTGACGGCAGGGGGTTTCAAGGTCGTTTCTTTAGCTACAGAGGACTGACCTGCAAAATGGCTCTGTTTCCTTGGTCAGCAGTGCATGGATCAGGAATGCTGCGCTTTTTACTTTTTAGAGTTTTATTTCTTAACCTTGTGGTCATTTCTGCCTGTGTCTCCTTCAAGGCCCTGCATGAATGAGTACGCACATTCTTCAAACTCTCCCCACATCCTGAGCCTGGTTTTCGGATCAAGGCTAACAAGTCTGCTAGATAATAAGTGTGACGTTTATGTATTAATTTCTGGAGTTACAGGGATCAACTACACAGCATTAGCACTGCTACACAGTATGTCCTCTGTTATTTAAAAGGGAGACAGTGAATAGGTTCGGTTGTTTGAGGTTTCAAGTAATCCAGGGGAGTTTTCAGTGTAACTAATACTTGTCAGGAATTTGACCCTTGTTGGGATAACAAGAAGTTCTGGATAACTGAGGTGATACTGTAAACATCTAGTGAAAAAGGGCCAGAAAACTGTTTGCTTAGGTCAGTAGCACAGGCTAATAAACTCTCCCCGCTGCTGATCTAGAGAAATAATTTATATAGCTTTAACCTAACATATGCACAAGTAGAAAAAAATATTCTTTTTGTAAAATTCTTGGATGTTTTCTTTCATTACGGTCCTCCTTTTATCCTTGAGGAGGTCAGATATACACGCTAGCAATTGCTTGAAAAGCATGACTTGGAATAAGCAGGACTTAACATGTCCTGAGTGTCACATGCATCTGACACAGTCATGCTGTTCTGCTGCAACTGTGTCAAAGGGAAGAAAATATAAGCAAATTTTAAAAATACACATCAGAACTGCTATTGCCTTGATAATATGTTTTTGGAATGATGGATATCCTGGCATTTTGTAGAAGAAATTATGAATTTCATCAATCATTGGCTAAACTAGTTGAAAGGAAGTAAATGAGTGTTCCTTAGTTGGCTGGTTGTTGGTTCTTATCTAAGCTTTTGTGAAAGCCTGTCAACAGGCAAATATAGAGAAATAAATACTTTCGTGTGCACCGAAATGCGCTAAGCTAATACATTGCCTACTGAAGTCAGTATTCAGTAAAGGACTTTTGTAAAAGAGAACCTTGACTTTAAGTTGATTTTCAGAGGTTTGTTTTTGTTTTGCTTCGGGCTTTCTGAGAAACAAAGCCAGGCTAGTTTGATCTTCCTTCTTTGTGTGCACGCCTATGTTTTGTTTCTATATTGCTCCAAAGTGGTTGAGCGGAATTTGATATTTCAGAGGACAAGAATTTTACATGAACAAGACAAATACATCATCTTAGAGATCTGCTGCAGTAAACTGAAAATTTGAGTGAGCAAGATATTAGCAAAATTATCTCAGAAAGGGGGATACTTTATTTTCAGAGATATCATACTAGTTGATGCTTCTTCTTTCCATCTGTCTAATAAAACTGAGAGAGCAAAAGTCAGTAAAATATTATGATGAGTTTGAGGAGAGCTCAGGAGCTCTATCTTCAGATCTGCCTCACTTCAATTTCTGAGCACTTTAGATGTCTGAATGATATCAGCAGTGATGAAAATATATTTTCCATCACAGTAAGTATCCAATTTACTGGAATGTATCTGTTCATCTCTGTGCTAGATATGGTACAGCATATGAAAAAACACACTCTTAATTTTTTAAGATACAGCACTTAGATGCAGTTAGAAAGCAGACACAGATAAATGAGGTATTTGTTGCTGCTAGTGCTATCCGAAAGCCTAGGGTGTAACTATTGCTGGTTTTTTGTTAGGATAACAACAACACAGAATTTTGGAGAGGATAATAGGGTAGTTTTATTGAAATTCAAAAGAAGCTGCTCGTAAGCAGGCGGCCAGTGCGTGAGAAAATATGAATTCCCCAAAATGCCTACAGTCAGCACCCACAGCATTAGAGTGTTGGCTGGTTCCCAGGGGTGTGTGAGACCTTAAATGCTCTTTAGGCCTTGCTCTCTGATTGATCAAAGATTAATCACTTGATTTTTTAAATACTGTTACCCAATCTCTTTAGCCACCCAATCCTGATTAAAATTTGCTTTCTAAATTATGATCTTAGAGAACTGAAACTCCTTAGATTCAAGACTTAAACATGTTTTGAAGAGTTGCGAGTACAATCATACTTTGCCTTGTCAAAGTACTTACATTAAAAGTACTTGTGAGTAGTTTATCTTCCTAAGAGTTTTATGTTGCTTCTTCTGTTTTTACTTTTTTTTTTGTCTGAATTTGAGCAATATTGCATTTATGTGAGCAAATTGTGAATTGAAAACCTCAAAAGACTGTGGTTGGTATCCACTGTCAGAGCTTTCATTATGACTAATTCTGTTGTACCACAATAGGCAAATATTGCCTCTATACAGAATACAACCTTCTCCTTTATAGTTTTACGTGTTAGAGGAATAAAAATGGCCAACTGAGTCTAGAAAGTGGATGGGGAGTAAAAAAAAAGAGCCAGACAATCAGCTCTTTCAGGTAGGATAATGGAAGGTAGAGTTTGAGTTCTGCCAGATGGCAGGATATTTTGGATAATCTGTGTGCTGTGGGTATGGTTAAGTTATTGGATGATCTGCATATTGGCTATGTGCAGACGAGGCTATGGGATAGGTTTCTGATGAGTTTTCTCTGGTCATTAGGAAGGACAGCGTAGAGATGCTCGCTAGAGCCAACACATTCTGCTGTCCTGGAGCTGCTTTGAGGCAGCCGGGTGCAACCCCTATGTTCTCCAGAGCTCTGCATCCCGACATGTGGTGTGGAGACGTGTGAGCTGGTTTGGGACTGGGGCTCTTCAGTCCTCTGAATCAGCCAGATTGCTGGCAGCTTCTTGCTGGGACAACTGCAGTCATGGCACATGAAGCCTAACTTAGTCATCCTGCTGGCTTCTACCCAGTCTAAGTACACCTCTCTTTGGTCAACCTATTGCAATCTGAGGCTCCTTATTGAGAATAGGAAAAAAAAATTGCTTTAAATTTACTCTCTTTCTTTTGTACACCATCATCATCTAGGTTTTGTCTCTGTTCATATTATCTGTCTTTATATTGCAAATGTTTTCAGAAATAGTGAGTCAGGAGTTGGAAGTTTGTTGTTAAGGGTGTGTGAACATCTCTGCAAGTCTGTCTTATGTGACTACTCTGGACAGGAGGCTTTGACTGTACCCAAGTCAAGTACATTTAATTATCAGTGTGTTTTTTTTACAAACAGAAGATGTTTCCAATCTGGTCAGGACAGAAGGCGAGGTATAAGAAGAAATGTAAAGACTGCAATATCAGTAGTAACTGATTTTTCCCCTTCTTTTCCTGCTACTAAGTCTGATGAGCTGTTTCACCACCTCCACCCCTTGTGTCCTGTTCCCGAGGTGCTGTACGTGTGTTTGTCATCCTGCACTTGCCACTTTGTGCATTCCTAAAGGGGAGAGGATGAGGAGTGGTGTGTTAAGAGAAAAGGGAACAGAAATCATCTGTCCTGTGAGAGGAGAAGTCCTTTTCTTCTATATGCTGCCTCTGAGAGGAACCAGAGCCATAACATTTCGAAAAACTTGGGGATAAAACCTTAAAGAAGAGAAAAATAAAATAAAAAGGATTTTCTTTCCTTCCATCTTGACTTAATCATTGATTTTTGCCCTCAAATCTGAGGAAATCTGCATTCTGCCTTTTGAATACAGTGTATAAATGTACTTTTCCTTCCTGCTGTGAGCTGAATCTTCAGGACTGTAAAGACTCTGCCATCCAAAGGCAGCCCAGGGAACCTGCTTTCCAAGGGGCCCTTCTGAAGCGTTAACTGCACAACCTCTGTAGACTTTTTCAACAATAATAATAGCAGCTGGCTGTTTTGCACAGTCTCTCTAAGTTTGCAGTTACTATAACTTCATTAATAATTCTGTCAGCGTTGGAATTACATGTAACAAATTATTTACTGATGGTTGAAAAGGGACAGAAAATAAATCACTGCAATACTTTGGGGTAGCTCATCTTACCTTGGATATTTACCATACATTGGAGTTTATCTATCTGAGAATTTACAGGTATATGTAATGTAGTGATACTCATTTAGGTGGTTGAAATATGTATAGTGAAAGTTAAGAATAAGCATTGATTTAATTAAAATCTTTTTGCATAGATACTTTGGTTGTCTGTAAATGCACATGCACATGCAGACAACATGTTTATAGATTCTTTCCTCTTCCTTTCCTCACTAATATCATTCTAAACAGCCAAATATGAAAGCTTTCTTTTCTTTTTTTTCTGGCAGTAAAACAGTAATATAGATTTTTTTGGTTTTGTTTTTTCCCAACTGGAATGTGCTAGAACTTCATTCAGTATAAAAAGCCAATTAAAAAAATAGTATTTAGGAGACTTTAACAGTTTCTTTTAGAAGAACTGGCAAGGAAACCCCAACCTAGAAGAACTACAGCATTTTATGTAATGTTGGCATGAAAATGCAAAGCTATGAGTGGGGGGAAAATGTATGTCGGGTATCATATAACAGCAGCAAAGAGATTTCTGATGTTTATCAAACCTTGAACACCACAGATTATTAAAACATATTCCTTGGCAATAAAGAGTAGATGTTTAATTTGAAAGGAGAAAAGGAATTTGTTGCTTTTTTTGCAGAGGTCGTGAACTGAGCAGGAATGAGTCCTCCTTGGCGGTTTCGCTATTTTGCTGTTTGCCTTCGGGAACAGAAATTTGGTCGGATTTTAACAGCTACTGCCAGGCCCTCGGCCCCCACAGGCAGCGTTTCCTCATGCCGTTTGAGGCCCAGCTTGGATGTGGGGCCTCAGCAGCCCGGCTTGGATGTGGGGCCTAGGGGCCCTGCAGGCCCTCCGGCTGTGAAGTGCCCTGATCCTGGATCGATGCCCCCGCTGAGAGCAGCCTGAGCCTTGGCCGGTTGTTACTGATTGCTCACTTTGAATGGAAGGTGGCTCTGCTTAATGCATCAGGCAAAAGAGAGCATACCAAGTGAAAACAAGGGCCAACTAAAGTAAAGCAGTGCTGGTAGCTGCTGTGATAACATGAGGCTGCTGCTGGTGGTAATAGGTTTACTTGCAGACAGTTCATGCAAAGCTGGGTTTAATTTTAAAATTATTCTTTTTGTAACCTTACAGTTTTTTGCTTTAAATGTATGCTGCACAGTATTTTCAGTCTTTTTTTCTTTCTGGCCATGAATATTCAAAATCTCACACACAGCTAATTCTGTATAGCTGGATGCAGCAAAACCTTTCAATCTGCGATTCATCAGGCACCCATTTTCATAAAGTCCTGTATTTTTCAGGTCTGTACAACTCAAATGAAACCTGCTTCTGTGCCTCAATAAGAAGGCAACTGATAAATGACCAGGAGAAAATAAGAATTAAGGCTATAACACTTAAAAATGGCTTTGTGTCATACAGCTATCTGTTACAGTAACTCATGTGTGTCAGAGAAGCATCGAGTATAAATCTCATGAATGCTCACTTGCAGGTTCTCTTTCTGCCCTTGCTTTCTTCGTTGGGTATTCTGAGGGAGAGGACACAGAAATACTCATTTTGGTGATCACAAGTTAAAAAATGTTTTTCATATAGTCATATCTGTGAAGCTTGCAGGTCAGCTGCACTGATTGTGCTTGAAGCTGCACATACTGGTTCCTAATAGGTTATGTTAGACAGGGTAGTTAATGATCCCCTGACACACTTTCTCAGATGAAGAGGCTCATGGTGTATAGAATTTTCCCCATTTTCCTTCTGTGCTGGCCCCACTCCATCTCAAATGTCCTGTGTTAAGTCATACCCAATGGTTCCCCAGAGGAGTCAGACAAATTGGAAAATAGGTTGTTATTTTCTCCACGGTGCAGGCAAAGGTAGAAGAGGGCATTGAGTAATGTGCCTTGAGACATAAGATGCGATAAATGCATCCCTTGAAGCCTGGAATATGAAGACAGAGAAAGGAAGGAAAAGTATGTAAGAAAGGTAGTATCTTTTATTAGATCTACTGAATTAGTAAAGGAAAATGTGGGAAAAATAATCTTTATTACTACCATAATACAGTATCTCAGCAGGTATCCACATATAAATAGCTTTTGAGAAAGGTCTGTTGCGCTGTGGCACGTGTGGCTTAACACAATTGCCTTGACGGCGCTCAGGAATAAGCTCAGCAAAACTCAGGTTTGTTAAGCAGTGTTTAGGTGTAGTTGATTGCTGTATGTAACACATGAAAGACTTGTTTGTGTTGGAGCTCAAGCTATTTGCAGTGTTTCTTTTAAATTACCCCAAGGATCTATTTTGAGATATATCACTCAGGAGACAATTCAACTTGTTTTCATCTATAAATTCCTTTTTTTTTCTTTTCATACACAGGTTAGTCTCCTTTTTAATTGTATGTGTAGGAGAAGCTCTACTCTGTCATATTTCAGACTCAGGTTAGTTTCTTTGGTGGTCCATTACTTGTAACCAACTCCCTGATTTCCTTTCATCCTCACAATACTTACTGTAATATTGCTACAATTCATTACTCTGAATTTAAAGTTTATGTATTTTTTGTTTACTTCAAGCAAGTTGCTTGGGATGTCTGCCCTTGAGATCTCCTAAGCAGGTAGTCATACTGTGTACTCTTAAAAATTTATCACATCCTAATAATTACACAGAAATATATTAAACCTAGAAAAGGCCATTTTGGTCTCGGCTGTGGATTTCTTATTCATTTTGCTCTAAAGCTCAGTTGTTGGGCAGGGATGTCCTGAGAACTGAGAATGTCCAGTTTGCCCCAAAAGAATGTGCAGAAAGATGTTGTGACACTACACATGATTTCAGAGCTCCTTGAAATCTCTGTTTAGATACAGTCCTGCTTCCAGCACTCATAATCCATAATGTGCAAGAGCAAATGAAGGTCAAATTTGTCTTCATGGCTTTTCTTTTCCCCATTCCTTCTTCAGATAGCATAAACATTGCCAGCAGGATGGCTGTAAGAAGCGGTGCAGACCTTGAATTCTGAACTCCAGTTTGTGGCACTGAGCCCTCTGCCTTGCGGTGTTTCTTACATTTTCCTCAGCCCACCCTGCAGTAAGTTTTGTAATGGCATATGCTACAAGGCAGATTAAGACAAATGACAGTCCTTTCCTAGAGGGAAATTGCAGCATAAGGAACCAAGCTTTGCTTTTTTTGGTGGTGGCTTCTCTCTCTCTGTGTCTTTTTACCCATCTGGCTCTGGATTTAATGAGGTGAATTCCCTGCAGCTTCTAGCAGTTGCTGCCTGCACCTCATGGCACACAAGCTTGCTCTTGGTGACCTTTATTCGTCAAAAATATGTTATAAGGGTAACAGAAGAGGTTACAAAGCTGAGACCCAACTCAGAAGCCAAGCAGTATGATTTGGTACTGAAAAGCTGCAGCGAGGGAGTGGAAAGGACATCTTCACCTCTTCTTTGGACATAGTACGGCAGTAACCACAGCATATGGCATGAGGTAGGCACTCCTCCAGGCCTGGGTGGATGCTGACATCTGCCTATGATTTCATCAGCATTGGAGGTAGTGAGCAGCCCACAATATGCTCAAGGGGGTGGGTTTGCTTGCCTGTGTGGTGTCCTCGTTGCTGTAAACAAAGCCATCTTCCTCTGGTGTGGCTTGGGCTCGGCAAATCCCATGAAACACACATCATCAGATTGCGCTCCCCCGAAACACCAGGGTGTTGACCTACCCCCAGCTGCATAGCTGTTGCATTTGTGTCTTGGGGGATGATGACCTGATGCAGCAAGGAGCAATATATCAGGGCCTGCGGGTGAAGTCATGGGGTCTGCCTGCTGCACCCCTCCCAGCCCACATGGCTTTTGCTGCCCTTGATTATCTTCTTCCCTGGGATCCCCTCCTATTCCTCCTTTTCCCTGTTATCCTTCCCCTTTGCTCTCTGTGGTATCTCCTCACTCCTTCTTCATCATAGCTAGCTGCAGAGATCATAAGCTCATTTACAAAAGTTGCAGAAATCAGATATGTTCTCCATTCCGTTCAGTGCCCAGATTTCATGCTGTGTTGGGACTTCCTGCCCAGGACCTGCAAAGCCTTTTTATGCTCTGAACTCCTTGCATTTGCCTTTCATTATGCACAGATATGGCCATTCCTGTCTGGGGATTTTAGCTTTAGCCACAGAACTAATAATAATAATACACTAGGTTGCTTAAGAAACTTAGAAATATGGTTGAAATTTGTCACAGGGCAAAGATTTTTAAAAAGCTGGCTAAGGACAGATTTTCTGAAAGAAAATCAGTTTATTAAGTCAGAATCCCTAATTTTCATGAGGGGCTTTGCTCCCCCATGAATAATGCTTTTGATTTTTTTTTCAGTTGCAGCACTTAATTAGTGTACACTGGATGTGCTTGTGTTTTATATGAGACTAATGGTTATATCTAGCAGCAAAAGATGTTGTTGGATGCCAGAAATGCAAAGAGCAGCTCACTAAAAAGATAAACAGAACCTGTTCTTTCTTTTGCCCTGCCTCACACTATCAAGGTAGGCTAGATTTTGAAATACCTTATTGATTTAGGCACCTGTAATCCAAAATAGAAAATTAATTTCCAACATACTGAGTCTCATTGGAAACAGTAAGGCTTGAGCACCTTGGTAGGAAGTTAGCCGTTCTCCCTGGATCTTTGTGGATCTGGCAGCACATGTCAGGCCTTGGCAGCCTTAGTTAATATCTGCTGATGGCTTAGAGCCACTTTTGGGTTACTGATTTGTTCCCTGTAACTGCAGAATGCTCTCAACAGACGGTTTCTCCTTCATGTTTTTAAGCTATTTTTTTGCCCTTGTGCTCAGCGAGCAGGGCTGTCACTCCAGGAGATGCATCCTGTCCTTGCTGAGGAGCCGAGACAGGCCCGTCTGTGTTTGCAGAGACACTCCTGGGGGTCTTTCCTGCTGAGCCCTTCCACGCAGGGCTCGTCTGCCGACAGCGGCAGCCTCAGGGAGCTGAACACAAGGCCTCACCTTCCGCCAGGCCCGGCTTGATCTCACTGGCCCCCTGTTTACTCCCAGCACTAGATTTCGTCCGAGACGATTCCACACATAGTAGTAATTTTTTCCTTTGCCCTTCCACTGTTTTCTGTCTGTCTCGCCGCTGGGAAGTGTTGTTTGGAGGAGGACGGAGAGGCAGCTGCTGTGATAGTCTGTTCCTGCCGCCGCTGCTTCCACTGCGGGCGGCTGCTCCGGGCTCCCCTCGGGTGTCACCCGAGGCCAAAGGGGCGGCCGCAGCGGCCACACGTGGGTGCAGTTGGTGAGGGCAACATCTGGCCATGGCAGCTGTGTAGCCGCCGGGCAGTCAGTGAACGTGCCTGTAATTCCTGCTGCTCCGGAGCTTTATTGGGGTTTGAGAGACAAGGATCAGATCGAGCTGTTTGAGCGGTGAGTTTTACTTTCCCTCTTTTTTTCCTCATGCTGCATTTAGTCCTTCTGGGTTGCACGTAACCTGGTGCCCCTTAGTGCTGTTACAAGCTTTGCCTTCACATCTGGTGTGGGGTAGCACGTTATCCTCTAGTCCTTATCTGTCACAAAAGCATCCTGAAGTTTCCAGATGCATGTGTCCTTCAGCTCCTGATTGAGCAGCTTCCAGATCTTCTGATTTGGAAACATGTATGGAAAGCAGTGTTTCATAAAGGTGTTTTTTCACAAAGCAACAACCCAAAACACAGAAATGTTGCAAAGTTCCCAGCTTTTATCAAAAAAAAAAAAAAGTCCAGTTTAGTGTTGCATTTCAACAAGATTGGGAATCAGTCAAAATCAATTGATTTTATTAAGTATTTTTCCATCATCAGTTTTCTGTTTAAGATGGAAAATGAGGGAATTAGGAAGAAACATTGGAAATAAAATGCTTTTAAGTGTCTGAATTTGAAATTCTCAGAAAAGCAGCTTGGAAATTTTCTTTCTCTTTTTTTTTTTTTTTTTAATGTCATTCTGGAACATAGAAAACTTGAGCATTCCAGAAATGAAAAATGCCACCTGTTCCTTTGCAGCTGTCCTATAAAACTGTGCAGCACTACTGGCAACTATTAATATCTCAAACGTTTTGATGTGGCATGCACTTAGCATTGGATTCAGCATTTTCTGCTAATGTAGAGGTTGATTTTGCTGTATTTTCTGTAAGTTTATCTATATACCTGATCTGCGCTACGTACATCTGACAGACAACTGAGCATTGCACAGTGCTAAGCTGTGGTTCAGGGTTGCAGTGTGGTTGCAGTGTGAATACTTAGTACACTATTGTGAAAGATGAAAGGAGTGGAAGGGGGCCAAATTCAAGCTGTTTTCCATTGCATCTGATCAGCAGATCCTATGGAGAGAATTTGCCTGCTGAGAATATTTGCTTCTCACTAGCTTGAGCTGTCTTGTGTTTTGGCAGTGCTACAGTGTGAATTTGCGGTGGCTTTCCAGGGTGTCTATCCTACACAACTGCCAATTTGGGTTCTTTTTTCTTTACAGGATTTAGGATTTTGTGCTGTGCTTTGAATCCGTGAGGAAATGACACAATGGTAGACAATGAATGTATTTTTACACTTATAGCAGATGAGTCATCTGCTTTTTAAAAAACAGCAGATCAAAAAGCCAAATACTTAGGAGTGAGATGCAAATCCTCCTCTCTCACGCTGCCTGGTGTAGGTGTCAGCTGCAGGTGTCCCTGCTGACCACCAATTTTATGAGTTTAGGTTTATTTTGTGTGCAAGTTATGCTCCAGAAAACAAGGCAACTGAGAAAGTTGTCCCTTGTCTTTAAAAGATGATAGTGTTGAAATGCAGTTATCCTTCCTCCCGGGAATGAGGTGGTCATTGCCCCTTCACAGGGCCGATGCGTTGGTGGTAACATTTTGTGGGTTTGTTAATTTTTCTGTTCTGAAATTCAGTCCAGCTAAACATTTCTGTGGCTTACAGTGTAGAACTGCAAGTAACTGCCAGGACTCTGCTTAGGCAAGCAGGGAGTTCTTGGTTTTTAACTTACTGGTAACTGATATGACTTATGTTTGTCCTTTATCAGTCACTGCGCTGGAGCAGCTTCTCCAAGCAGTCTCTTTACAATTTGTGCTATTTTAATAGAGAAAGCCTAATTTTCTACAAAATCTAGCAAAGTTGCAAGAGAAATTAAAGACTGCACTCCTTAAGATCACTCTTTCCCAGGTTTTCCATTCAAGAAACAGAAAAAAAAAGAGGTCTGAGGATTGAAATGAGCCTCTGAGCAGTTCCTGTGTGCATTGAAACCAAAACAGGGCAGTGGGAGACCCCTGTGGGTGCTTTGGGGCTGTAGGAGATGGGGTCTGTGTGTCAATAAAGTTCTGTCTTGATGCCTGTAGGAACTGCAGGAGGGTTTTGGGCCAGGTGCCCATGTGTGGGGGACAGGACTTGTTGCTTCTAAGACCCTTGTAAAAGATGGTGCTCTGGGAGCTGAGCAGCACCTGCACCCATGGTCCCCGCAGTGGGACCCATTTGTGTGGCCTGTATCAGTGTTGTCAGTTTGGAGGAGCTGGATTCACTCCCTTGTTTTAGGGTTAGAATGGTTTAGGTACGCTGGTGGTTTTAAATCTACTTTCCCAGTTTTCATTACTGCAACAGCTACAAAGATGTGGGACGTTAGAATAGTCACCTGACTGCAAAACAATGAGTAGTTACAGGTAACAGATGAAGAATTTAAGTTTCTCTTGAAAATGGAAGCAAAATCTTCTGAGAACTTCTGAAAAGAAACCAGTCTTTGGCCAGTGGAAGGCACAGTAATCTGTAGAGAAAGCTTTCCTAGGGGCTAGGTCTTAATGATAAAACTCCTCCTTAATGATAAAACTCCAGTATCTTAGCAGTGTTTGGATGTACAAATCTCCCTGGCACTGACCCAAGCTAGGATAAGTTCAGTTCTGCAGTTCAGTGAGATAGATTTTTGCTTGGGAATCCTGCCTAAGTAGTCCTGAACCTGAACATTTCTCACCTGAACACATTTTTTCCCTCGTTTTAAACAAATGTTG
>JAUBOD010000339.1:1689840-1704463 GCA_032353885.1 Nothura maculosa
GAATCCTGCCTAAGTAGTCCTGAACCTGAACATTTCTCACCTGAACACATTTTTTCCCTCGTTTTAAACAAATGTTGCCATTATTAAAGCTATTGGGAAATAAAAACTACAGAAGCAAAACCTGTTTCAGGGGTTGCAGCTTGAGTCTTTGACATACATGGTTTGTCCTACTGCTTTAAGATACCAGCTTTCTAAAGGACACTTTGGGACATGGTGTTACAGGAACTGCTGGCAAACGTTGCTTTTATGATGACCATCAAAAGAAAAGAATATACACAAACAGTCCTAGGGTTGAGAATTGGATATTCCATCAGTGGAAGAACTGGACTTCCACAGGCTGCCAAATGACTGATATTTTTATTACTGTTCATCATTTGAACTTCTGGCATGAAGAGGGTGCAATTAAGACTCCCTGGAGTTCCCCCAGCAGTGATTGCTTTTTAAGTCTATTAGGTTGGTGTATCCTGAATGGTCTGTATATTTTTGTTAGGAAATGTTGTTAGGAACCTTTTTTTTTTCTTTTTAATTCTCTTCCATTTCTATTAGATTTGCACATTGCTCCACCCAGCCTTTGGAAGTGACCACAACTGTCCTCCTTCAAAGGCTAAGCATAGGAGTCATTCATGTTGCAGTTGGAAATATTGCAGCAAAATTATGCTGCAAACAGTAAGCCAGATGGAGGATTTTACAAGCATCTTTTCATGTGTCACGATCACTTTCAGTGAGGCAGCCCCTGGGTTATGGGCTCTCTGCTCTCCCCACTGTTGTTCCTTTCTCCCTGGCTCCCTTCCAGCGCCAAGTTAACTTTCGGCCAGGGCAGAAAAGGAGATTGGGAGTCTCCTTAGCTTTCTAAGTGCTCTTTTTGTGCTGGGGCTGGTGAGAGCAGGTTCCGTGCACAAGGCTGTTGGTGCTGGGCGTGCTGGACCCCACAGCACATGGAGGAAAGGGCTGCTCCCTGAAGCAGCGCCCGGGAGCACGTGTGGGAATGTAGCTGGAGACGGGAGTGAAGGCGGCCCCGTCCCCTCCAGCCTTTGCCCGTTGTCTGAGTCCAAAAGGATAAATCTGTAAGGAAGCACGGTGGTTTAGTGAAGCGTATGGGGGAGAGGTGTATGTATGTGCATAGGGAAGTATAAAATATATATTAAACATGCACAGGCATATGGTGTGTTCCAGTCCCCTCAGTGAAAAGCGATGTGATCGCTCTTACTTTCAAAGAAGCCTGTTTCAGCTTGGCATAACCTTACTATTTACCAAGTATTGATTTAAACAACAGTAAAGAAGTCACCCAGGAAGGTGTAACTTCTCCCTGAATTCCGTGTGTTCCAAAGTTAGTGCTGTTTCTGCTCACAGACTGGGGCTATCCATACTTTTGTGAGGGGAAAGAGCACGTGGCTCTTTTCCCAGCAATTGATTACCAAAGGAATAGTCAGTTTGGTAGGATTGTCTTTTCCAAGGAAGAAGAGTTAAATGAATTTAATTTTTGTCTTGTTTCAGGATAATATCATCTTATTCCTGAGAGGCTGCAAAGAGCTGGGGCTTAAAGAATCTCAGCTCTTTGATCCGGGTGACCTTCAGGACACATCAAACAGAGTAACCGTCAAGTAAGTACAGCAGCAGTTTGCGGTGAGCATGTTGAGCCTCAAGGTGCATGTGACAATAGTAAATGTTTAAGAATGAGCAAAAAGGCTGGAGAACTGTCCTGTGTATAAAGCAAGCATGAAGCTGAGTTCTTCTGAACCTGCAGCACAGGAAAGGACAGACAATTCTCTTCAGCAGCCTTTCTCCAAAGGCAAAGGCTATCTTTTTTTTTTTTTCTTTTTTTTTTCTCTCCTGAGAGATCAAGCACAGCTCTTTTAAAATACTTTTTTAGTTCAAACACTGAAATCATGTGGGGCCCCACAGATGGGAGGTGGATCTAAATTGATAACTTTCTTTTTGTCCCTCTAACTAATGAACCATGTAGGCTGGGGGAAAAAATCACTGCTCTGCTATTCCAGATCCAGCTGTTTTGAAGATTCATTATAGGACTTTGTTGACCTTGAACCATTAATTGAAGATCCCAGAATATGCAAGGTGCAGACATGAGCGTAGCCTCTGTGTTCTATAATGAGAGCTCTAGATTGGGACACACTGCTGTCTCTGAGCTGTGGATCTCTATGTAGACTATATGAACTTGGAATACCAAGTTTCAGATGCTTTTCCACCCCATCCAATACTACCACACATATGCATTTTATTGCTGCGTAATGTGCAGATATTAATGGATTCTCCTTGCTAATAGCTCATTTGCTTTTTTCCTCCCCTTTTTTTAGCTGATTTTTTAAAATCTTCATTTAATCAACAGCTTTCTTGTCGTGTTATATTCCCATCCCTCATTACTGTAAAGATTTGGAGGTGCTTGGACTCCAATGCTTATATTTTGAGCAACTCTACGAGGTGATATAGAATACAGATGAAAACTATCACAGAAAGAATTACTGACTTGCTTGGGGTCACACAACACAGGCTTGAATTAAAGTCTGTATAGTCATAGACTGGTGTCTGAAATATGGACTTTGTCATCATGGACTAGAGGAACAGAAACAGTCAGACTGTGTTTTCCTCTCATTTGTACTAGTGGAAATCAAGTATTTCCATCTGTCCACCCCTAAGCACACATAAAATAACACAAAATGTCATAAAATTAACAAGAGTTTTAATTGCTGTTACTTAAAAGTTCTCCTGAATTTTTGAGGTTCTGTCATGTGTAATATTAAAAAGTTACTTCTCTGAAGACAGACAGACACTACTGAGTTGACTGAATGGCCTTGCTTCACTTGGCCAGAAAGATCACTAAATAAATCCTGGTCAAACGTATCCATCTTATGGAAACAATTTACTAAATTTCAGCAGCATTCTAGTTTTTTTTCCCTTCTGGCAGTGAAAGCTGGGCAAGTTTTCATGGTATTCAAGCACTGTCTGGGAAAATTCAAAGGTTCTGAAAATCAAATTGGCCGCTTTCCTTGCTTTGAGGAATAGTCTGCAGCTTTTCTGCTCCTTTCCAAGTTTCTGGCTCTGAGCATGAGGCGTCTCTCCCATGTACCTACCAGTGACAGGGGACATATAGTGAACATGCAGCCAGGCTCTCAGCCTTGCTCCAGGTCTGGCAACATTGCAATGGAAGAGATTCTCCATGATGGCCTTTCAAAGCATGAGAGTGCACAACTGGAAAGGGTTATGAAACAATCCCTAGTCTCCATTTGAAGCATTGAGACACAGTGCTTCTTACATGGACCTTCCATGGTGCTTCCTGCGGCACCTTTTGGATCTGAGGATGGCAGAGCACCTTGTCAGAGGCTGGTGCAAAGGCTGGGACAAGCTCATGGCTCCTAGGAGAGCTGTCCAGCATATAAGCAAATCAAGCCAGGAGGGATCTAAGTGAGTCAAAGCAGGAGGAATATAAGCAAGTCAAAGCAGGAACTGAGTAAGATGCTAGGGAGATGTGAAATGCCTCCCTGGCAGGGATTTTTCGCCCCTCAACTCTACAGAGAAAGCAGCAGTGGAAACGAGCCAGGAGCTTTGCTAGCGCTGTCCAAGTTCACGCTGAGTAACTGAGCGAGCTGGGCAAGCCAAGTCCATGACTGCTGTAGAGAAGTATGTTCAAGACTGTCTTCTAACTAGGGCCCAAAATGCAAAGGTGATTTTTTTTCCTCCCCTTTGAAGACTTTTAGATTATTTTTTAAACACAGTAAAAGCAGTATTTGCTCGGTGGCTAAAGAAGAATGTGGCATTATTGTACATGTCTAAAACAAAGGCAGATTTTAAACTTTTTTTTCGTATATATGTTAATACAGCAATATATATTAGATGTATTTTTTTGGATTTTTCAACTTACAAAATTATGAGCTAATACTGTAAAGAATTTCTTCTTGACTTGTTAAACAGAACTCTTTTCCACTGCTTTTTTATTAAAGACTGTTTTATTTTTCTTAGTATGTGGGCATTGATGGATAAAATTTTGACTTAAAAGGAAGTTATCAAAACCTTTTTTTTCTATTCTCACACATATAAATGAATTTGGTTTTGGTTTTGTCATTTTGTCAGGTAATTTTTGGACTGTATGTACAGTTACAGTAGCAGACAATTCCCTGATATAATAATCAGGAGGCAATCTCTTCTACATCTGAAGTGCTCTCATTTATTTTTAGCACCTAAGAAAAATACACATTTGCTTCATTCCATTTTTAGTAGCTCCTTTGCTGACTTTTGGAGTGTTGTTTGTGTTTGTGCAAAACCCATGCTTTGTTGCTTCTAACATAAAATTTCCACCCTTGTTGAGGAACATTGGTACAAAATAAATGCCTTGGATGCCAACGTTCAGTGTGAGTGCTTGAGTGCACCCTCATAAAGCAGAATGTGATTTCTACAAGAGGTTCTGTTGTAACCAGCAGGATCTTTGTTGCTTCTTCCATCTTCCTTGTTCTCTGTAATCCTTAATAGCTTGGAAACACCTGCTTTATTTCCTTAGTGCTTGTAAGAAATGCCTCCTTGTCATATGCATGTGCAGTTGCTTTCAAAATCTGCATGAGTTGCATGATTTATTAGCAGAGAGAGTTTGGCCATTAGATTAAAGCAGAATGTGTTTTAGCAGGGAGGACTTTGGTCTTCTTTTTGGAACAAGTCAGCAACTCTATATAAAGGAAGTGTTTTTGGCACTGCTTTACTTTACTATGGGATCCTTACAAACACATTTTCTTTTTGTTCTTCCAGAATCCTAATTTAATGATTGAAGTAATGGTGACAAAATACTCCCACGTTATGAATAAATGAATGTGTGAACTACATCCTCTTAGCTTTCATGTGTTTGCAGCCAGCAGGACCATTCTGCAGGCTTTTGCTAGGGAAAACGTGATCTACTGCATACACACTCTTGGAAAGTGTGCCCGCTTTCTGATTTTTTTCCCTCTTTTTCTTTTTCTCTGTGTGTGTGTGTGCGCAACCAGGAACATTGACTATAGTAGGAAGCTGAAAAATGTAAGTACATAACTTGGAGTAATTTGTTTTTGTCTGGTTAATCTTATATTTGGCCTGAGTTAGAATTCTGTCAGTAGAAGCTGAGTATGGGTGAATATCACTGAAAAGTACTTTGGAAAACAAATGTAACCAGCTCTATTGGAAAATTAGACAGAGCTACTGTGACAAAATATATTTAGAGCAGAAATAAAATGAAGAATATTTATCTCTGATAAGATAAAGTAGTGAACAAGGTAATCTCTGCTCTCCTGGTTTTGGCTGGGAGCAGCTTGGCTCACACCTAAAGCTTTGCTGTTGCAGCCTCTCCTGAATGTACTAGATATGAGGTAAAATTGCACAAAGCATTTAAAATGAAGCAAAAGAATCATACTAGATCTGGATGCAAATCTTTACTACCAGGCTTGCTAGCTTTCTCTTGTCCTTCCAAACAAATAAGTGTTTTCCCTGAAAAGCTAATTCAATTTTACTTTAATTTCTTGTTGATTTAAACCAATGGCAGTAGTAATGGATTTAGTAACTGTTATGTGAAAATGAAAATGGCTAAGCTTTGCTGGCCTCAAAGTTAGTTGTTCTTCTAAAGCCTAGCGAGCTGCCTTTGGTCAACTGGAAAATCTTCTAAATTCAATTTTATGTTTGGCTGACATCCCTGTAAACTGTAAGGAAATGCCAAGACCTTTTCCTAATAACTGCAAGCCAGTAATCATGGCTACAGGTAAAAATCACACAACTAATTCATCCTGTCTTTCCTGTCATCAGTGCAGTAATATCTTTCTCTCCTAACACCCAAAGTTGCAGGGGAAGAGTCCAGCTTTCTCATTTTGGCACCTTTGAAGCTGCTGGTTAAAAGTCTTTGTATAGATTTATTGTTTCAAAGTAAAGGTAGCTTTCAAAAACACCCTCCACCCAGTGTTTGTAGGCAGCATATACTTCCCAGGTGCACAATCCTGTAATCTCTGCTGGCAGCCAGTGACGATTGCTTGCAAATGTAATGCTATTTGGAAAGAACAAATCAGCTGGGGATAAAGAAGAGCAGAGAAAGTGATCAAATGCTCACAGAAATAAGTAGAAATACCACAACCTTCATCAGAGGACTGGATAGAAGAATGAATTGGACAGTTTCCGAGTTGTTAGCAGTACTATATCTGCAAGTGTTTTCACTTAACTTGAGAACATGTACTGTAAGAAATTTTTACATAAATTTGTTATTCTGTGCTGAGCAGTGCTCATTGAAGGAAAGCAGTTCAGATCAAAGTTTTGGGTTTTTTTATTTTCAAGAAAAAAAATCACTATTGGCGAAATCAATTCCTTCTCTTCAGCGCAATTGTATAATTTTGGATGCAATTTCAAAATGATAAAATAAGTGTTATTCAGTTATTTATGCTGCACACCACAGTTGTGCTATTAAAGAACCAAACTATGTGACACCTGGTGTATTCTTTTCTGGTATCGCCCCAGCTGGAGTGCTGTGGGTGCCTTTGGACATCACACTTAAATAAGAGATAGGGTGCTAAGAAAAGAAAGTTAATGGGAAAAGGATAATGTAAAATCTGGCATATATGATTGTGGAAAAAGTATTGAAGGAAATACATGACTGAGGGAAAAAAAATGCTGAAGAAATTTGGAGAAATCCAAAGAACTGAAGAAATTTGAATGCTTTAGGGAAGAACAGTTGGAAGGTCTCTCCTGTCCTGTCCCATCCTTTTCCTCCCAACCTTAAATTTCTTCTACATGTATTTTGTTTTATCTAGTATGCATTATATAGCCCTGCCTGATCAGTTCATAAAATACTGTATTTCAGTTTATTTAAATGCTTAAAATAGTTACGAGCAACTACTGTAGGCATCTCTTATTTATTACGGCTTGCACATCTTTTCCACATCAAAATATTTCCTCTTTGTTCTTCAGTGAAAAACTTTACTATGTCATGGAGTTATGCAGAAATAATGAGCATTAAATGAGAAAAAGTCTCTAAGTGATGAGGTGATGTTTTGACATTTTAGCTTATGCAAAACATTGAGCTGAACTACTTTGGATGCTCAGTTTCCAGTCCAAATAGCAGCTGCACAGGTACCGCTGGAGACAGGGCAGCTGTGTAAGTGCAGATGTATGTGGCTGCAGAGGAGGCCGTTTGCTTTCCTTGCTTTATATAAATATTAGTGGGTTTACAGGGGTTGGATGTGATCAGCCTGAGCATCTTAATTTCTCCTTTCCTAGAACAATTACAGCATCAGCAGAGCCAGAGCAAATTCCTCTGCTACCTCAAGGAGTGAGAGGGTGGATACATTTGCAAGTGCAATCCTTGAACTATGAACTAGATTTGACTTGATTCTGGAGTTATGGGTAGGCAGTAAGGAAGGCAGAACTTAGATGACACCAACAACTCTTCCTACTTTACTATAAGAGAAGCAACCAGATGTGCATGGCTTTTGGGCTGAGCAGTTCTCAAGCCTGGGCTCTGGAAGACACCGCAGCAGAGTCATCTTGTCAGGTGTGCTGAGATGATTCAAAACGGAGCTACCTTTCCCTTTCCTGAAATGGGCAGGCATACATCTCAGACATTTCCTTTATTCTATTATGCTATTAACTATTTTCATTCATGAATGCTAATATTATTACTCTTTATTTTTCCTGTTTGATTTACAAATGGGCATATTTATAAGTGTGTTTCTTAGAGCCCTCCTCACTGGACAGTAGCATCAAATATTTTGTCCAGTTCTTCTATTCAGATTTATTGTTTACTTTCCAGCAAGACATGAGAGTTTCAATTTGTAAAAAGTACTAGGTGGACAGTGTGTTAAGTTACCTATTTTGCAGAACTGTTTCAATACTTGTCTGGTATATTTATGAGTAACCACTGAGACACACTTCCCTCTCAATCTAGATTTGTAATGAAATCCTGTGTTGCTGTGCAGTTTTGAATAAATGAGATATGCTTAAGGGGGTTAAATACAGCTAAGTAACTGTGTAGATGGCTTCGATTAATTCTTATTAACTTCTGCAGGTACTAGTCACCATTTATTGGCTAGGGAAAGCGGCAAACAGCTGCACCTCATATAGTGGATCAACCCTGAACCTGAAGGAGTTTGAAGGTTTGCTGGCGCAGATGAGAAAGGTATCTTTATGTTATGTTTGGGGAATGGAAATGTATTTCAAATTATTAGTCCCATAAATACTGTTTGTTGCTACGGATGAAAGAGATGGTGGGCTGGAGAACAAATTACTTAGTAAAACCCTGCCTCCTTTGAAAAGGTTTCTGGCTGTACCAAGCTGTAAACACAGCGCTTCTGACAGCCAGCTCTGCGATGATATTAATGATGAAGCACTTGATGTGAAACAGGGCTTTAGAACTGTCACGTGGCTCTCTCGTCTTCATTTCCGTAGCCTTTGGTTTGAATTACTTTCATTTATGACACAGTTTCGGCTAGAAGAGCTGAGACTCAGAAGTGAGTGAGCTGGACCCGGGGGAACAGAGGTTATTTTTTCTTTAAATGTTCAGGCTTACGGGCAACTCTTCGCTTATTCACTTTCCAGTCAGAGCGCAAAGCATCAAGCCAGGTATCTAAATAAAGCCAAAGGCTTGAAGGAAGAGAGTGTCTTTCCCAAAGGGCATGGCTGGGATGAACCTGTGGTTTGCCACGCTCCAAGCTCCTGCAGCAAACAAGTTTTGGAAGTGGCCCGTGATGCATTGGGTTGTGTTGGTGGTTTGGGCACCGCTGGCTGAGCACGACAGCGTTTCCTGGACCCAGGCCGGGGTTCTGAGCCCCACCAGTAGTTACTGTTCCTACCCAAGTCTGCTTTAACTGGGGATAGAAGTGGGCAGGAATGGGCACATGCGAAGACATCGGCTCCCCACGCTGACGTTGCTTGTGTTGGCCATGCTGCTGGTGAAGGAACGGGGGAAGTGGAAAGGAAAAGAGAACTTCCTGCTTCTCTGCAGAGGTTTATTCTTTGTCCTCATTTGAAATTGCCAGTACAAATCACTCAGGACTTCACTGCTCCTGAGTGGTATGGCTGAAACTAAGCAACAAAGAAGTTAACTTATTATGTAGGTGGTTTCGAAGTAGGAGATAGAGGGAAGAAGCAGCCCTTGCTCCAGAGAACTTGTAATCTCAAAGGTGAAACAGAGATGGACAAGGGTGCTTATGCAGAAAAACTATCAAGGGGCAGTTTGTAATAGTGCTAGTGCCACATGCTGCCATAGTTTCATTTTTAATATTGAGTCTCACAGTGTGAAGCTCTTCTGAGTTGTATTGACCCATCTAACTAATCATTAGAGCATCGAAGAGGTGCTCTTGGGGTTCCTGAGGTGGGTTGAAGTAGCCTGGGCTCTAAAGGCAGGGTTATAAGCCGAGCTGGTAACCATGTGTGTTTGGAAGAGCAGGGCACGACAGGTAGAAGACAGAAGAAGAGGCTGGAATGTGATTTGTTGCAGATGTTGGAAGTGGAAGCAGCACCGAGACTTCATAAAAGCTGAAAGCTGTATGTTCCTTAATGGAAAACCAGAGCACATCTCAGCCCCTGGAGGTCTCTGTGGATGGTGCTGCTGTGAGAGCGACCCCCTTTGTAAGGTCCCCTCTCTGCAGTGACACCCCCTCTGTATTTCAAGCAGGCTCTTGGAGACTTTCTTGTTACCGAATTTGGAGACATTTGGTTGTAAAAGAGAACATGCTAATCATGCTGTGTAACACTGATGTGCCTTTTAGCTGAGACTGAGTGATGAAAAGACACTTCATTACATTCTCTACTGGCATTCTTTTCCACAGAGTTTAATGATTGAATCGACCATAAATAATAGTTCAGTCTGTTTTAGTTTTTCTATTGCAAATCCTCTCTCCCCCCTTTTTTAATAAATCAAAAGACAGCTCGGATGTAAGTTGTCTTGGATCCATCTTTTTCTACTTCTCAAAATGAAAGAGCTATTCATTTCTAATTTTATTCCTAGCTACTCTGTTTTTAATTTCATTAACTATTTGGATATGCATTCTTCTCTACTTTAAAACTGGCAATTCCAAGTGACCAAGCGGCCCTAGTTTTGGTTACATTCAGAGGGCTGAGGTTCCTGCAGAAATGCATTTTACATACATCACACTTTCTATACCACTTGGTGACCTGTTGTAGTTCTAATTGGGCCATGTGAAAGCCTTAGCGTGCTGCACCATGGCACTATCAGCCTTGCAGATAGCCACTCTCTTTCTTCCCACTGCTAACATTTGGGAGATGATATTTGCTCAATGCAGGGCAAGTATTTGTTTGGGAGACCGTTTTTCACTGGGTGAGTAGTTTGCCAAGGCTAAGGCTAGAAAGAAAGGCCGGGATACCATCCTGGGGGCTGCCTCTTAATTCCTGCTGATTTGCATGCAAAATTAACATAAACAGCCCTTTTAAAGCCGGGCAGCGACGCTCATTAGTTCACAATTGGACTGTTTTCAAACTCTGAGAAGACAGGGAATGCGGGATGGGGCTTTCTGCCTCACTTTGAGCCCTGTGGCTCTCACTTCGTTCAGTGTGTTTCGAATGCAGTAATTTCAGAAAATGGAAGTGAGCCTGCACACTGAGAATAGCCAATCAGTATGAAGAGACAAGGAGCTTTAGAGAATTTGGATTTAAGAAAGCTTTTGGGCCGTTTCTCCAACAGGATTTTAATGGGATTTTTGGTTTTGTTCTTGGGTCTGTGTAAATCATGCCGACTCCAGGGAGACAAATCTTTGTTGTCTGGTTTTTCTCTGGGTATTCTGGTTCACACGCTAAGCAGGACCAGAGAAGGAAATTACATAGGGTTCAGCTACTACTTTGTTAGATATTTTTTGTTTGCTTTTTGAAAACTCATGGCATTTCGGTCGGCAGCGGGGCTGCTTTCTGGCATCACCACAGTTTAGCTTGGCCTCAGGGAACCTTTGCCGCTGTCCTTGCCGCCGCGTTTTGGCAGCCTGCTGGTGAGTGCCACTAATGAAGGCTTCCTTCTGGAAAACCTGCGGGATGCTGGGCTGAGCTTTCCCTCCGAGCCTCCCTCTTTTCCAGCATGGAAGCTTCTGTGTGATACTGCAGCCCACTGCTCCCTGCGTTGCTGCTCTCCAGCAATCCTGCCCTGTCCTCCCATCGTAGCAGACAGGGATGCTCGTGCTCCATGTGCTCCCGACGGTGCTGTTGATGGGTGAGACCTCAGCAGCCCAGGGCAGCAGGAGCTGCAGTCGTTGTGCTCCAGCGGGTTGGAACCAAGGGGTGCTTTTTAATTAGGAATTAATATTCAAATGCTTCTGGGAAGAAAAAACTGCATTCCAACCTCTTTGCGTTGCAGAATGTCAGGCTGATAATAGCACCCACATCTCTGGCTATACTTGCTGTCGGGGAAGGAAAAACAGATTTATCTTTGAATAAAAGTAGTTATTTTTGGTTTTCTCGGCCTGTGCTGTTGTAATTAATGGTAAGACACTCACTGAAACAAGGATTTTATTATAATGCAAGGGTGAGGATGGCTTCTATTGACCTTTCCCTCTGCTGGAGTTTCAGTGTTTTAGTATGTGCTGCTTGCACTGGAAAGAATTTATAATCACAGGGCTGTCAAAGACAACCATTGTTCTCACTGCTCTGAACATGTGGGTCAGCTACAAGTGCTTTCATATCCCCCAGAGCCGGGAGCTGGCAAAGAGTAAAGAGCACAACTGAATTCTTCTGAGGCATCAGGAAAAGCATTTTGCATATTTTTCATTGCTGATTGCTTCAGAAAGACATCCCTCTTTCATAACAGGAATTTCTCTTCAAGGTAGAGGGAGGCTGGCGCACACTGCTTCATTATTTTGCCGAGCTGAAGCAGCAACAACAAATGCTGTCTGCTGGTGTCCCAGCCACATACAATAGATAGGCAAGGGGAGGAGAGGGAAGCTTTTGGAAAGCAGCAGCCGTAAACTGGATGCAGGCGAGATGTTAAAGCTGTAGTTGCTTTTGCCTGGGCTATGGACTATGGACAGCAAGTCAAATTGCAGGTCTCTCTCAGTTTTGATCAGTTTATTAACCTCTCTATTGCAGCTTTTTCTCAGATTGTCACACTAACCTAATGAGCATGGCTCCTTAATCAGCGTAAAATGGGGTTTTATGGGGTTTGCACTTCTGCTATGAAGGGAAAAAGGGGCAGAAAACAAATCCTTTTGGGGGGAGGAAGGTTTTAGTGCTTTAGGAGATGCTTTGCTGTTGACGCGGGGTGTCAGTGGCTGCTTTCTGAAGAGGTGCCCGCTCTCCTTGCGTGCAGGAGACGGAGGACATCGAGAGCCCCAAGCGCAGCATTCGGGACAGCGGCTACATAGACTGCTGGGACTCGGAGCGCAGCGATTCCCTCTCGCCGCCGCGCCACGGCCGAGATGACTCCTTCGACAGCCTGGACTCCTTCGGATCCCGCTCGCAGCAGACGCCCTCCCCAGATGTAGTGCTCAGAGGGAGCAGTGATGGTGAGTACGGGCACAGAGGGGCACGTGTCTAACTTCCCAACATATAAGCAGTGTTTCTGGAGTCCATGTGGGGTTCAGCAGCTGGACACGGCCCGAATCCTGCGAATCCAGTGGGAGAAACTCTGTTAAGGCTGATTTCTGCCTTCCCGAGGCTGAGATGACTTTGCCAACAACTTTGCTGAAATCTGAGTTAGGGCAGCGTGGTGTTGGAAAACGAATGACATCAGAGCAGTGTAATTTTATGATGGGGAAGTGCTTGTCTGGGCTACTGTGTAAGAGAATGTTGTGCAGATAGATTTTAATTTATCAGCTAGACTGGGGCAAGGAGAATGGCATGGGATTGGGGAGATATTGAAGTTCTGCCTAAATAAATCATGGACAGCTAAATGAAATAAAGAAGTGTTTTGGAAATGACTAATATTGGACAGCCTTTTGAAGTCCAATAGAGAGTGTCTTGACGACTGCCACATTTGTGCTTCCGTGGTATTTAGCACATTGGTAACGTGAGAGCTCCGAGCGCCAGAGCTGTGGTTGTCTTTGTGCACCGTTGAGTCTGGATGTGCAGCTCTTGGCTCGTGGAAGGGGGGCTGCTTCCCTGCCCATCCTGTGGGCTCTGTGTGCAAACACAGGGCCCTGAATGAAGAAATGTTCACTAGGGAGTAAATGTAGAGCATGTACATGGTAACCTGTTTTGAGCTGGACTCAAGTTCAAACCAAGAAGACCTTTCATTTGGGTTCCCTGGGTCATTTGGGTCAGTTGAACATCATCGTTGTCAGATGAAATTATATTCCACATGTGAATCATTTCTCTGACACAAATTTATTTCTTTAATAAAAGAAGAAAGGACAGGGAGACGTTCTGTCAGGAATCAGCTGTTCACATGGCCTTTGGCAGTGTGAAATGAGCTGCTGCTAATCCTAACCGGATACATGAGAGAGCTGCTGAGGTGACAAGGAACTCCTTAAAACTGCAAAGCTGGCAGAGAGAGTTGGTATCGGAGATGTATTATTAAAAAGCTGTGGAGACAGCAGCTCCGAGTTCTGCTCTGCTTCTCTTGAGACACGTGTGATACTGGGGCTGCTGCAAATAGATCATCCGAATCCAGACCCTGGAACTGGTTCCCTGAGATCTTGTATCCTTAGGCACTAAACTGAGCACAGCTGCAGTAGGAGAGTCTCCACATTATGAAGCATTTTTCTGCCTACCTAAGCTAGACAAAAACCCAGCACTGACAACTAGGAACACCTCACGTGTCCTGACTGAGAAGTGTTGCTCTGTTTTGGGCTGTCTGGGAGTACCCAGTGTCCCTCCCTGTTTGGAGCTGCTCCCTAGCTGGTTGCCCGTGTCCCATAGCTGCTTCCTATCGGCTCCTGCAGCAGCAGCAGATTTCAGTATGAAGTATTTCAGAAGATTCTATGGTGACTTCTTTGCCACAGCTAAGGCATACCATCTTGTCCCACTTTTAAGAGTTTTATCCTCCTTTTCCGGAGGTCTTCCAAATCCACCTGGATGCCACCTTGTGCCACATGCTCTGAGTGTCCCTGCTGGAGCAGGAAGGTTGGACTAGATGATCTCTAGAGGTCTCTTTCAACCTTAACCATTCTGTGGTTCTTTGAGTACATTACACAAGACACAAGAAAAGAGGCAAACATACAAAGTTTGAAAATTAGCCTTTAACCATATGCAGACGCTGGTGCCTGCAGCTGCTGTGTGCGTGTGTAGGATGTGTCCAGAGGGCCCCTCCTAATACATCCTTGCAATAACTTCACAACTGTCTCCTCCAAGAGTTGCAGCTGAGGTGTAGCTTGGCTGACCTCCTGTCTGCCTAACCTCTCCCTGTGGCCCCAGCAGGCCAGAGATTCATTCAGCTGGATGTGATTTTGATAGAAATACTGTATATGCAAAACTGGATGCAGGAGGTGATTTTGCCTTCTTTCCATCTCCCTCTTTCTGGATAACAGTTTTGGAAACCCAAGAATGTGATAGCAAAATATGTTTATGACTCCTGCTACTCTTAGAAAAAGAGAAATGGATGGAGATCATTTAAGTAACTCTGCAATTATGATGATTAGTTAAGATTTGATCATTGATTAGAAGTAAGACCACCTTCACTGATGCTGTATGTGGTCAGCATCTCTGCTCAGGAGCTACCATGGTGCCCTACTTGGGC